>JBBPTG010000159.1:0-57224 GCA_038093975.1 Chalciporus piperatus
GATATACTGTCCACCCTGTTCCTGCTCCTTGTTCTACTAAGGAACTTAATAATAATAAAATTAATGAAGGAGGTAATAACCAAAAACTAATATTATTTAATCTAGGGAATCTATAACCTTTAAGTAGTTTCCTACCCGGACGGACTATGTCTTCATCATTGTCATTGAATAACAATGAGCTTCGCGTGTAGTCTCTGAGGATCCTACTAAAATAAAACATAAAATAGATATATAACATATGATTGGTTATAATTTAATTTGTGGTTTATTTGTTGGTTTCCTGCATATTCTTCCCATGTATATATAATTTTTACGATTAACTCGGTCGAAACAACAACCTTATAATTTACTAAATCCAGTTAAGTGTATATATATCTGTTAATATAAGATAATTATCTTATAATTCGAGAGATTCCATGCATATAGCGAAGTTATAATATAAGAATTCACACTCTTACACGGCATTCCCTTTTTTGTAAAAAAATATATAATCTTTTAATGTAAATTTTTTAAATGGTCTCAATTAAAAGATGTTCTTTTTAAATTCATGTTTTTTTTTAAAATATCTATAGTAATAGTGCCTTCTTCAGTATAATGACTGTGTTCTAAGATTAAATTAGCCGCTTTTGCTCAATCTTTATAATCTAGAAATTTAGATGAATATAAAGGAAAAGACGTAAAATAAGTTATAATAATTAATAAAGACTTATGATTAGATGCTGTTAAATTGAAAGATTTAGTACCTGTAGAAATTTGGTTTCTAATTTTTAAATTGCAACTTAAAAATGCAGCTATTTCGGTTAAAACAGAATAATAGCTTTCTTTAGTTAGAGATTCATGCATTCTTTGTTCTATTCTTAATCTACAAGAAATCTTTCTTTTTTTAGTATTATTTTCTAATTTAGTATGTTGAATAGAGAAACTTCCATCAGCATCTATAAATCCAGCTAATCAACTGTCTTGATCTAAATGTCCTTTCTTTAAGGATAATTTTGTTATATTAGAACTGTGATTTTTATTAACTCAATCTATTAAATTATGTAATTGAATTATTTTTGGTGTTTTTAACTCACCATTAATATATTCAATTATTTTTTTAAGCCCTTTCACAAGAGAAACTTCTAAAACACAAGCATTATCTTTAGGTCTATATTTTATATATCCAGAACCTATTATTTCAAGTAACTTTGTAGCTAATGGTTCATTTTTTAATGAAAAAGGTATGCAAAATATCGGATTATGTGTATTTTTTGCATTATCTGTAGGAAATAGAATATAACCATTTCTCTCAAATAAACCAGCTAAATACGAATTCAGTATAATTTTATTATTTTTGATTTTCATTTCCATTTTCATTTTCGTTATTTTTACTTATTTCTTAAATTAATGTACATGTTAACATAACTATTTATGTTAGTAGACAAGTCTCCATAAATATACCCAGTAAAAGCTAAAGTTAGTATTATTATTAATATTAATAATAAAATATAGATATTACTTATATTCTTGTTAAAATTTAATTTTCACACAATAAGTAATGTTAAAGAAATCATTACAATTATAGATATATAATTAATTATCTTTAAATTAAATAATACGTCTGTTATTAATTTAATAGACACAGGACTATCAGTAATAATATTAGGATTAAATGAGATATACCCGTTTATAAAATTGTCTATATTAGTAGACATTTTGTAAAGAGCATAAGCATCCACACTTAACGCGGACATTATTATGGAAATACTAAACCATATTCATACAATACTCATTTGTTTATTTAACTTAATTATTTTATTCAAATAAAATTCTAATTTAGTATTAAAATTATTACCTAATAAATTGGATAAATTTAAATTAATATTATTTTTAAAATATAATTTATATACTAATTGTATTATTAATACATATATTATACCCAAACAAGCATAATTCATAATTTCTCCATTTAATAATAATTGTTGTAAAGGACTAATATTAGAATCATCTATAAATTTGCTTACATATGGTCTTAAATAAGTACTTACACCAACTATTGTAGCACATAAACCTATTTGACTCCAGATTTGACCCACTATTTGACTCAATCCTTGTTCTATAGCTTTACCTGCTTCTTTATCAATTGTTATATGAACATGTGCATGAAAATTTACATCATTATTATCCTTAGCGTAGTTTATTATATCCATTAACATAGTATAAGAATAAGCAAGAATAATTATAGTAAATAATGTAAACAAAACAGAAAATATCTGTAAGCATTTTATTGCTTTATGTTCAGATAATTTTCAATCATTTAAATATAGAAGTACAAAACTAAATGTAAATAAAGATGAACTAATAAAAAATAAATAAGATTGTATAACATCTATTAAAATATTAAATTGTATAAATAAACAAGTAATTATGACTACACTTATTAAACCAAGTATTATATATTCAATCTTGTAGTTATTTATTTTATTATACTGAATTCTATTATTTTGAATTTTATTGTTCTGAATTTTATTATAGGTTGAATAAGATCTTTTATCTGAAAATTTAATTTTTGAATTATATATATTTTTTTTTACAAATTGGTCCTTTTGTTTTGCCATATCTGGACCTCCGATTAATAATGGTAATAAATAATTCATTTGTTTATAATTGTTAAATTATATTTGGACTATATCTTCATCCATTTGTTGGGTATTAATGGAGCATAACGTGTAGTCTCTGAGGATCCTATATAAATAAAGATAATTTATTTATTTTTGTTTCCTGCGGATTATACATTAATATTTTTATTAATTTTTAGGGTTATGTACATTTAATTACATTTTAGAAAAAAAAAACCTAATAAGGGTAAATTTTCACAACTCCTATAATAAAACTTTAGCAACTTCCCGCAAATAGTTATGTTTTATATGATAATATTACTATTACCTTCGGCAATTTTTTTATATACAAAAAATTTTTGTTTTTATTTAAATAAGAGAATCTAAATGAGAGAAATCAAATTTTACACGTTTATTATTAAACTGAGCTTT
Source organism: Chalciporus piperatus (assembly GCA_038093975.1). Lineage (NCBI taxonomy): Eukaryota > Fungi > Basidiomycota > Agaricomycetes > Boletales > Boletaceae > Chalciporus > Chalciporus piperatus. The sequence goes on from JBBPTG010000159.1 coordinate 3,030, forward strand.
TATTTGCTCTATCTTTACTAAATCTTCATTCATTAAAGGTTTACCAGCACGTAATTTAATTTGTTCTACTACTTGTTTTCAATCTTTATAATTCAAATATTTTGAAGAGTATAAAGGAAAACGATCATAATAGTCTATTACGTGTTGGTGACTAGTTAAATTAGAGGATATTACCATATAAGAATAAAATATTTGATCTTTTTTTATTCTGGATCTAGAATATACATTAACATCTAAATATCTAGCTATAATACTAAGTATATTAAAATAACTAATATTAAAAAATTCTAAATTAGAGTCTCTATGATAATTTTGTCTTAATTCTATTCGAAAGAAAGCTTGTACTCTTTTTGTAGTAATTCTATCTCTTTTCTTTCTATCTGTTAAATTAATACTAAAATTCCCATCTCCATCAGTAAACCCAGCTAATCATGCATTACTATCTATAGATGAAGGATCTAATCCTAAAAATTCAATATTTGTGTTATGAAAATCATTAAATCATTTTATTGCACGATGTAATGCTTCTATCTTAGGTGTACGCATATAACCGTTAATAATATTAATCATTTTTATAACATCTTCTATTTTTTGAATACTCCATATAACACAACCTTGAGGTTGTTTTTTATAAAGTTTACCTATTTTAGTTATTAAAATTAACTTTTCAGCTAAGGGAGTATCATTTAAATGAAAGACTATTAATATTTTAGGTAAATATTTCTTAGCTTTTGAATTTGGATCGTATATAGCAAAAGATCCATCAGCTTCTATTAATCCTGCTAAATAAGCTCCTAATTTTAATCTTAATTCTAATTCTGGTATAGAATTTGATTGTATATTCAAATTATTTGCCTGTAAATTTGTAATTTCTCTCTGTGATTCCAATTTTAAATAATTGTTAATTTTTATTTGAATTTTACCGAAACCTCCTACTAAACCTGGCATTACCATAAAGAAAATCATTATAAATGCATGAGCACTTATAATTACATTAAATAATTGATGATCCCCTGATAAAATTTGTACTCCAGGTGCCATTAATTCCATTCTAATAAGAACAGAAAAAGCAGTTCCTATCATACCTGCAAAGATAGAAAAAATTAAATAAAGTGTTCCAATTTCCTTAGCATTAGTTGAAAAAAGCCAATTCAAAATAAAATAAAATTAAAAACAATTTTTTTTCTGTTTAGTTTAAAAAAAAAATAAATTTTTTTTAAAAACGACCTAATTAAGCCCTTTATCTCTTAAATTTTGTATCTCTTAAATTTTTAATATATTAAATTTTCTAAACATATGTTATCTTAATATTAATGGTTTAATTTATAAATATATAAAATAAGTTATATATCTTATTTTTATTCTATTAATATTATTTTTGTTTTTATTTGTATTATAACCTTACAAAAGTTTTTAGAATTTATTTTTGTAATTAAGGATATTTAGTTTTATCCTCTCATTTTATTCACAATTTATAGAATCATTTTTAATAATTAAATAAGGATAAAATCTTATTTATATTTTGTTATATAAAAATTTATGTTTTATTAAAATAAATAATTTTTTAATAATTAAAATGGAAGTTTTTTTATCAATTATATTAATTACCCTAAAAATAAAATAAAAATTTTTCTTTAACTAATCGGAATAGAGGCGATTCGAACACCCAAGAGTTGCCTCAGAACAAGTAGCAATTGCCATATCTTTCCAAATGATAACTATTCCTCTAATCACGAGCGGATCTTATAATAAAGTATAAATTTATTATCATTAATTTTTTTCTTATTCTATTATCATTTAGTTATTTTAGTTATATTTTTTATAATTATGAATAATTAGGTAATTACTTTTTTTTTAGTCTTTATCAGATTCGAACTGATACTACTATCGTGAAGGGATAACGGGCTACCATTACACTAAAAGACCTAGAAAGGAGTGCGTTATTTGGATTTGAACCAAAACTTGCAGCCCATGAAACTGCCGTGCGAACCTTTACACCATACCGCATAGTAAATATATATATAATATATAATATAATATATATATACTTTATAATAAACACTATCATTGAAACATTATATTACAAACAAAGAGACTCGAACTCTTAAGGAATTACTTCCACTCCTGCTTAAGAGGAGATTGTTTACCAAAATTTCAACATGTTTGTAAAGTTAAATTATTTATAATATCAATTATTATTAACTTCACTTCTTTTATTTTAAATACTAATTTCTTTTATTTTAAATACTAATTTTAAATAGGTATCAAGAGGAATTGAACCTCTGAATAAGGTATTAACAGTACCCCGCAATAACCACTCTGCCATAACACCGAACATAAAATATTTATATAATGTAAATACATATATAAATGAAATTTATTATGGTAGGCGCGACTCGAACACGCTTCTTCTCCCACCCAAAGGGAGCGATTAATCCAGTTCATCTTCTACCATTTAAATTAAAAACAATTAAACTAACTTAACTCTTTTAAAAAGTTAAAAAATCTTATTACTAAAAATTAAAAATAAATTACAGAAAAAATTAAAATAAGGAATTAAATAATTATTTCCTTCTCACAAATAAAAATAATTTGGCTATTACTTTATAAGTTATAACTTATATAGGAGAATTAATAAGGAGAGGGGATACTTTTTTTATATATTTATATTTTACTTCTTTTTGAACAGTAAGAAATGCTAATATTCCTAGTAATATACAGAATAGTAAATCATAATTTAATATTTAAGTTAATATAAATAAAGTAATATTAATGTTATAACCTTAATTTCATGAAACAAAGTCTACAGTTTGTTCATTTAAATGTGTATTAGATATATTACTTAAGTCTTGATTAGTATATGAAATATACTGGAAGTTATTTTCAACTAAACCAGGTAATCTAGCTGGAGATATTTGTACTTGTTTTGTAATCATCATTTATTGCTCCATATATAATTTTACTTATATTTGGTTATTTTTTCAGTTATCTGTATTAAATATTTTTGTTATTAGTTAATTTAGTAATATATAATCTTATTACTTGTTGGAATGTAAAATAAGGTAATATAGTTGTAGATAATATATAAACTAAATAAATAATAGCTAATAATGTAAAAGATAATTGATTAACAAAATAAAATGGTATAAGTTGAGGCATATAAAAATTATTGGTTTATTTAATAGGACTTCTGTGTAAAAGAACTATCTCTACTTTATAAAAATATATAAATATATAACCATAAAGTATAGGATAAATAATAATTTAATAAATTATTTTTAAATAAAGTATAAATTATATTCTATCTTTAAATGAGATACTGAGTGTATTATAATATTATAAACTTTTGTTATTATAAGTTATTTTACCATTGGATTTATATTTTTCAATTATAATTTTTCCGCTTTATTTCCTCACATAAATAGTTAATTTAAGTAAAATTTCTAAAGCTAAAATTCAAGAATTGAGGAATGACTACACTGGAGTTAAATTTAACTCCTCTTTTAGATTTTAAATTAAAAAATAATTATAACTAAATATAATATAAAAGTAGATAATTTTTAATTAAGTAATTAATTTCTTAGAAAATTGTTAAGTATACAATAATATATAAAATATATATAATTAAATATGAGTTAAGTTTACAGATGGTTCTGTAATAAACCTGCAAAGTTTAATAAATTAAAGGTTCAATTCCTTCTTAACTCTTTAATAAATAGAATTTTCTTAGTTCAATGGTTAGAACAACATTCTTCTAAAGTGTGAATTTTGGTTCGAGTCCAAAAGAGAATAAAATAAAGATATAAATCTTAAATAGATTTAAAATATTGTCACAGTGTAAAAATTTGTAATTTAGATTCTTTTTAATTTTTTTAATATAAGAATAATTATTAAAATTTATTTATTAATTTTAAAAAATTACCATAAACGAATATATTAATTAACCTTAATCATGATTTTATATCATATTGTATGTAGTATAATTTTAAGTACTTATATTACAATTATTCTTATTATTTACTTTTTAATTACAAAATAAAAAAGATAATTTAAGGTAGATTATAATAATATATTTAAAAAAACTTAATGATAAATAATTTTTTATTGACTATTATTAATATATTAATCAATTTAATTGATGTATTAGCTGTTATATTACCTATATTATTATCAGTAGCTTTTATGACTATAATTGAAAGAAAACAATTAGCAGCTCACCAAAGAAGAGTTGGACCAACTGTAGTAGGTTATTATGGTATAGCTCAACCTTTTGCGGATGCTTTAAAATTAATTTTAAAAGAAACTGTTATTCCTAGTCAATCTAATAAAGTTTTATTCTATTTAGCTCCTGTTTCTACTTTAATTTTTAGTTTATTAGGATGGGGAATTATTCCCTTTGGACAAGGATTAACTTTGTTTGATTTTTCATTAGGAATCTTATATACTTTAACTTTATCTTCTTTAGGAGTATATGGAATCTTATTTGCAGGATGGTCAGCTAATTCCAAATATGCCTTTTTAGGATCTTTAAGATCAACTGCAGCTATGATCTCATATGAATTAATTTTAAGTTCTGCTATATTAATAATAATTTTATTAGCTGGTTCATTTAATTATACAACTATTATAGAAGTACAACAATCTATATGGTTTATAATTCCTTTATTACCTGTATTTATATTCTATTTTATTTCTATTTTAGCTGAAACAAGTAGAACACCATTTGATTTACAAGAAGCTGAATCAGAATTAGTAGCTGGTTTCTTCACTGAACATTCTTCAGTACCTTTTGTATTCTTCTTTTTAGCAGAATATTCATCTATAGTTTTATTTAGTTGTATAACTTCAATATTATTCTTAGGTGGTTATAATTTTCCAGAAATAATAGTTAATGGCTCATTTATAAATTTACAATCTATTATTTTAGGTTTAAAAACATGTATATTCTGTTTCTTATTTGTATTATTTAGAGCTACTTTACCTAGATTAAGATATGATCAATTAATATCTTTATGTTGGATTAATTTATTACCTATAGCTGTGGCTTTTATTATTTTAGTTCCTAGTATTTTAGTAGCATTTGATATAGCACCTTACTAATTTGTATTTATTTTAGTTAGTCAGAATTTCCAATCTTTTTAATTATATAAAAATCCTATTTCTATGGAAATCTCATTTGTTTTGAATATAGCTCCTACAAATTTCTTTCTCAAATTCTTTAGTATATTTATATCTAATAAATTAATATTATTTATAATTTTATATTAATAATCCCTCCAATTGAGAATAAATATAATTTTTAGATGTTAAATTAAGTTAATTGTAAACTAATTAAATTTATTAAAAGAAGTTAAAGTTAATTTAATATATATTAATGAAAATATAAATATAAAAATCAATACAATCACTTAAGTTTATATTTAATTTTGTTAATAAAGCCTATAATTTAAGGGTAGAATGTTATCTTGATGAGATAAATGTAGAAGTTCAAATCTTCTTGGGCTTAATTTTACCAAATATACATAATTCATTCACAAAAAACAAACAAATAAAAAAATATTAGTAATAAGGAGAATTATTGTTACAGTGTATAAATTTTATAATTTTACATTTAAAATGTGATAATTTTTTATAATCTAAAAAAAGAAATAAAATATTATATTTTAGTCAGGATATATAATACCTGCTAATTTAATTATTATTAATAGTTTAGATAATTATTAAATTATATTATATAATTATTTTTAAAATTTTAAATGAGACTACTTAAAAGTCACTCGTTATTAAGATTATTGAATGCTTATGTTGTAGATTCTCCTAAACCTTCTAATATTTCTTATTTATGGAATTTTGGTTCTTTACTTGCTACTTGTTTAGTTATTCAAATATTAACTGGATGTTTTTTAGCTATGCATTATCAACCACATGTTGATTTTGCATTTAATAGTGTAGAACATATTATGAGAGATGTTAATAATGGATGGTTAATTAGATATACTCATGCTAATGTGGCTTCTTTCTTCTTTATTTTTGTTTATGGACATATAGGAAGAAATCTTTACTATGGATCATATAAATCACCTAGAGTATTAGTATGGTCTATTGGAGTAATTATTTTAATTTTAATGATGGCTATAGCTTTCTTGGGTTACGTACATAGCCCAAAATGGTTTAATAATGAGAATTTTTTAATTTATAATTCAATGTTTCCTTTTTTTCTTAGTACTAAAGCTAATAAAGTAATAAATTTAAGTAATTATTATAAAAGTTTAAGTTATTTAGCAAAAGATACAAAAATAGTAGATAATTTTATAACAGATAAAAATATAATACCAGTATATGTTTATGAAAATTTAGATTTACAAGAAACTAGAGATACAATAAAAGAAGAAATAAAACACATTAGTGGTATTTATATGATTCTTAATAAAGTTACATTAGATTATTATATAGGTTCAGCTTCTACTAATCAAATGTATAGTAGATTTGCTAGACATTTAATATATTTTAGTGGTAGTAAAATAGTAAAATTAGCTGTAAAAAAATATAATTTATCTAATTTTTCTTTCTTAGTTTTAGAAATATTTCCAGATGTTGTAAATCAAGTGAATAATAAACAGTTGTTAGACTTAGAAGATTTTTATTTAAAATCTTTATTACCTAACTATAATATTTTAACTGAAGCTGGTAATAGCTTTGGTTATAAACATACTGAAATAACTAGAATTAATATGAAAGCAAATTATAGTTTAGAAAGAAGATTAAGTATAGGTGAATTAAATAGAGGTAAAACTTTATCTCCTGAAACTATTGAGTTAATGAGAGAGAAAGCCTTAAAAAGAGAGCCTTACACTTATTCAAGAATTAGTCTAAATAAATTAAAAACTAATTCTAAAGCTTTATTCGTATATAATTTAAATGGTACTCTTTATGGTGAATACAGTAGTTTAACCGAAGCTACTAAAAGTTTAAATTCTAGTTTAAAAACAATATACAGATGTTTAAAAACTGAAAAAAAGATCTTAAAAAGACAATGAATACTAAAATTAAAATAAAAATCTCCTTATTAAATCATAGTCCCACGAGTTTAAAAGTCTATGTAACTTCTAGAAGAAAATAGACAATAAAGTGGAATAATTTGACAGAATTATTGACTTATTTAGAATAAGTTGGCAATATTAGTGAAAACGATCAAAGGATTAATGTAATCAGAGATCGTCGGTTATCTAGATGATCGCGACAGACTGGGTCACTAATGGGTGTCTGAAATGATGCTTAATGCACAGTCGAAACTTTTAACTAAATAAAAATAGTTAATAGAATATACAAATTCAAAGTAATTCTATCATTTAAATTTTGCTTGTAAATTAAAATTAATTTGCTTAAAAATAATAAAAAATGAAAGTAGTATGTTTTACCTTATGGTCAAATGAGTTTATGGGGTGCAACAGTTATTACTAACTTATTAAGTGCTATACCATTATTTGGTCAAGATTTAGTTGAATTGATCTGGGGTGGATTCTCAGTATCTAATGCTACATTAAATAGATTCTTTTCATTACATTATATTTTACCATTTTTATTAGCTGCTTTAGCTTTAGCACATTTAATTGCTCTTGATACACAGGGATCAAATAATCCTAATGGAATATCTTCAAATGGTGATAGATATGCAATTCATCCATATTATATGTTTAAAGATCTTATAACTATTTTCTTTTTCTTCTTAGTTTTATCAGTAATAGTTTTCTATTATCCTAATTTATTAGGACACAGTGATAATTATATTGAAGCTAATCCTATGAGTACACCTGCAAGTATAGTTCCAGAATGGTATTTATTACCATTTTATGCTATTTTAAGATCAATACCTAATAAATTATTAGGGGTTTTAGCTATGTTTGGATCTTTATTAATCTTATTAATATTACCTATTGTAGATGTTTCAAGACAAAGAGGAAACCAATTTAGACCAGCTATGAAAGTAGCTTTCTGGTTCTTTGTATTTAATTTCTTTATTTTGATGTGGATTGGATCACAACATCCTAATGAACCCTTTGTATTTATTGGACAAGTATCTACATTTTTCTATTTTGCATGGTTTATAATAGTTGTACCTGTAATAGGTTTAATTGAAAATACTTTAATAGATATAGCTACAGAATAATAAGAAATTTTTAATTTTTACCCCCCTCCTTTGTATTTTTATATGAAATAAAATATTAAATAAAATTAAATTACAAAATAATATTTGTATATTAATATTTAATTTATAATATATAAATTTCATATTTAAAAGATGAATATAATATAATTTATTTATATTATTCTTAAGCAATCTACAAAAACATAAATAAAATATGTTCATTAATATAATCTATATTAAATATATATAATATATTAACGTTTTAATAATTAGTTATATATTAGTATTATTATATTTAATAATATATAATATAACTATATATAATAATTAATAATAACTTTATAAAGTTTTTATAGTGAAATTTGATTATTTAATTAATTAAATAAATAGTTTATAGTACATTTGATTATATAATAAAAATTAAATTTATAATAAAAAATTATAACCTTATAAAATTTAAAAATAAAATTTATTCTATAACTTTCTTATTTAAATCTTATTATATTTAAAACAGATTTTTATTATTAAATAATATATATTTTGAATTTTCAAATTCTAATATTATAATTATACTATATATATTATGTAAATAGATTATTCGTAGGTATTATTTTTTATTTCTTTAAATTTATATTTTTGTTTAAATTTTTATTTATTATGATAAAAGCACACGCACAGAATTTTCAATTTTTTCCTTATCATTTAGTAGAAGTTTCTCCTTGGCCAATAGTATTAAGTTTCTCTTTATTAAATTTAACTATTGGAGCTGTAATGTATATGCAAGGTTATTATTTTGGTAATATTACTCTTGAGTTAGGATTTATATTAACTTTAGGAGGTATGATTTTCTGGTTTAGAGATGTAGGTAATGAAGCTACTTTAGGTGGACATCATACAAAACAAGTTAGAAAAGGGTTAGAATTAGGATTCTTACTTTTTGTTGTTAGTGAAGTTTTTGCTTTCTTAAGTATTTTCTGGGCTTTCTTTCATGCTAGTTTATCTCCAGCCATAGAAATAGGAGGAGTATGGCCACCTCAAGGAATAACACCCTTAAATCCATTTGCTATTCCTTTATTAAATACAATATTATTAGTTTCTTCTGGAGCTTTTGTAACTTATGGTCATCATGCCTTAATAAATGGTAACAGAAAAGCTACTTTAAGAGGTTTAGAACTTACAGTTTTATTTGCTGTTCTTTTCACTTTTTTACAATATTTAGAATATGCTAATGCACCATTTTCAATATCAGATTCAGTATTTGGAAGTGCATTTTATTGTTCTACTGGTTTACATGGTATTCATGTTTTAGTTGGTACAATATTTATAGCAGTACAATTAGTAAGAGTTATAAATTATCATTTAACAATCACTCATCATCAAGGATGTGAATCAGCTATCTTATATTGGCATTTTGTTGATATTGTTTGGTTATTTTTATTTATTGCGGTGTATTATTGGGGGGGTTTGTAATTTTACATGGTTATATTTTAACTATAGAAAATTACTTAATCTTCTTAATCTTTAATTTAATACTACTTATCCCTTTAATATTACACATGTTGCATATTGTATATATTAGTATAATTAAATTTATTTTAGAAAAATTTAATTTATATAATTTTAAATATGCTTTAGTAAATTATATATATGTTTATACAAATCAATTAATTAAATTTATAAGTAATTTTATAAAAAAAATATTATTAAATTTTTTATTTATTATTAATATATTTATAGATATATTAAAATTTATATATAATTTACCTATTATACTACAGATTAATATTATAATATTATTAATGAGATTAATATACTTAATTTTAATATTTTATATTCCTTATTTTGCACATATTATTTTATTTGATATTTTACCTCAGATTATTTATATTAATGAAGATTTATTACCTTTTGTCTTACCTTGTTTCAATTATTATAATTTAAATGAACAATTTGTAGAATTATCTAATTATTTTAATGATTTATATAAATTATTTAATTTAGATATTAAAATTAATGATTTGTTTAATAAGGTTTATTTATTAAATTTGAAGAATTATTTTATAATAATTATTGATAGTTTTTATCAAACTTTATATTTTGTAAAAAATTTATTTTTAAATATTGAAAATTTAAATTATATTTATAATATAGAATTTAATCCTTTTAATTCTTCTACGGATAATAAAATTAATACTTTAGATTCTATTAATAATTTAATGGATAATAATAATTCAGATGATAATAAATTAATTAAATGAAATTCAGATGATAATAAATCAAATTCAAATGATAATAAATCATTTAAATCAAATTCAGATGATAATAAATTAATTAAATCAAATTCAAATAAAAATTTAATTAAATATAATAAAATAATTAAATCTAATACTAATCTATTAAAAAAAATATCAGTTATAGGAGACAAATTAAATATCTTTAATTATAACACTAAAAAATTAGTAACCTATCATTATCATGATAATAAAATAACTAAAATTAGTGATATACAAAATATAAATAAAGGTATAGATTCTAATTCATCAAATTTATATAAAACTGTAGATTTAAATAAATTATTAAAATTAGTTAATATTAACCTTAGTAAACTAGATGAAGATACTGGAAGTTGTATTTGGAGCGGTTATAGAGGTAGATTTTTTATTAATTATAGAAGTATGAGTACTCTGTGTATATCAAATTTATATAAACTAGATGAAAATCCAGACAGATTTACCTTATTAAAAGATTTATCTATAATTAGACCTTCTTATAATCCCTTACAAAATCCTTTACATACTTTAACTCGTACTTATGATAATAACGATGATAATTCTGATACTTATAGTACAGAATCTCATTTAAATTATTATAGAGATATATTATTACAAAATAATTTAGAAGATTCATTATTAAAAAATTTAACAAGATCTGAAATTATGAATGAAATAAATAATGAAATATCTAATCATTTAAATGAAATCGAAAGTAACACTTATATATCTAATGTTAAGGATAATTCTATATCTAATGTTAATATTACTCCTATATCTAATAATAATGATACTCCTTTAACTAATACTAATGATATTACTATGGAGAAAGTTAATGATACTCCTTTAACTAATACTAATGATATTACTACGGAGAAAGTTAATGATATTTATTTAACTAATACTAATGATATTACTATGAATGAAGTTAATGATACTCCTTTAATTAAGACTATTTCTAATAGTAATAATTCGGATAATATAGATAGAGGAGAAGGTCCATCTAATTTAGCTTTAACATCCTCTAATAATAATACAAATATACCTAGTGTACCAGGAAATATTCCAAATACAAATTTAGATGAATTTATTGCTGCTAATTATGAGTTTTTATTTGAAAATGAAGAACTTAATCTTGCAGAAATTTTTCAAATATCCGGAGGAGTAAATTCAAATTATTTAGGTGGAGTAGATTTTTATGGGAATCTACATTTAAATGCAGACATCTTAAACGATCCTGCCTTTAATCATGTAGCAAATTTAATTCCTGGGGTTGATTTTGTAGAAGGTTTTGACAGTTTTGCAATATATGACCATGATAGTGAATTTTTTAAAACTACGATTCAAAATGCTTATAATAATAATACTCATGAACGTGTATTAGAGTATTTCGATAGTAGTAAAAAAACTTGGTATAATTATAATAATAGAATAGAAGCAAGAGAATATTTATGAGAATTAATATCACAAAAATATAATATAAACTTAGATGAAATAGAAAATCAAGACTCAGAAATTAAAGAATTAGAATCTGATGATATAAATAATAACAAAAATAATAAAGGTAAAGGTAAAGCAATATAATAAAACTTATAATTTAAAATATAATTTCTTAATATCTTAAATTTAATTAAATATTATATATATAATAAAGATTACCTTATTTAGTATAAACGAGCAATTTATATTTTTACATTTTATTTACCTGTGTTTAAATTTCGAATAATTATAATATTACAAAATTAAGTAATAAATCTTAATATTTACTTTAAATTAATATAAATAAATTAATAAAAAATCAAATTAATTTCTTATATTAATTTCTTTAAATTATAAAAATCTTTTAATCAAACATAATAATTAATCCTCAGTTTATCTATGTATACACTACTTCTATAAAAAGAAAATGAAATTATTTATTATTATATATTTAATAACAAAATAAATATAATTTTCTTTTTCAATTATTTATAATAAATAATTAGATTTACTAAATGTCCTTAAGGGAAACAAAGCTTTTATTTTAATTATGAATCTATCAATATTATTATTTTTAATAGGTATCTTAGGATTTATTTTAAATAGAAAAAATATTATCTTAATGATAATTGCTATAGAAATTATGCTTCTAGCTGTAACTTTATTAATTTTAATTAGTTCTTTTGGATTTGATGATAATATAGGTCAAACTTTCAGTATATATATTATTTCAATAGCTGGTGCTGAATCAGTGATAGGTTTAAGTATTTTAGTTGCTTTTTATAGATTAAGAGGAAATATTTCTATTAGATCTTAAAATTTTATGTATTTATCAATATTAATTTTTCCTTTATTAGGATCTTTTGTATCCGGTTTTATGGGTAGAAAAATAGGTATTACAGGTTCACATATTATTACATGTACTTGTTTAACTATTTCTTCTATTTTAGCTACAATTGCTTTTTATGAAGTAGGTATTTGTGGTTCTCCTGTTTCAATCTATTTATTTAATTGGATTGATTCTGAATTTATGTCTATATCTTGGGAATTCTTATTTGATCAATTAACTGTATCTATGTTTATTCCTGTATTATATATCTCAACATTAATTCATATTTATACTACTTCTTATTTAGCGGAAGACCCACATAATCAAAGATTTTTCTCATATTTATCCTTATTTACTTTTTTCATGTTATTATTAGTTTCTGGTGCTAATTATTTTGTGATGTTTATAGGTTGGGAAGGTATTGGTGTAGTATCTTATTTATTAATTAATTTCTATTTTACTAGAATTCAAGCCAATAAAGCAGCTATATTAGCTTTAACTATGAATAGAGTAGGTGATATGGGATTAAGTATTGGATTCTTTGCCTTATTTGCCTTATTTGGATCAGTAGATTATTCAACTATCTTTAGTTTATCTCCTGTTATGAATGAGACTGCTATTACTATAATCAGTTTATTATTATTAATGGGAGCAATGGCTAAATCTGCTCAAATTCCTTTACATTCTTGGTTACCTGGTTCTATGGAAGCCCCAACACCCGTAAGTGCCTTATTACATGCTGCTACCCTAGTAACCGCTGGTTTATATTTATTAATTAGATCTTCAGCTATATTAGAATTTAGTCCTACTGCTTTATTAGTTATTACTTTAGTTGGTGCTACAACTGCTTTCTTTGCTGCTACTTGTGGATTGGTTCAAAATGATTTAAAGAGAATTATCGCCTTTAGTACAATATCACAATTAGGTTATATGGTAATGGCTGTAGGTCTAAGTCAATATAATGTAGCTTTAATGCATGTAGTAAACCATGCTTTCTTTAAAGCTTTATTATTTTTAGGTGCTGGAGCTGTAATTCATAGTATTTCTGATGAACAAGATATTAGAAAAATGGGTGGTTTAATAAAATTCTTACCATTTACATATACTGCTATGTTAGTTGGATCATTATCTTTATTAGCTACTCCTTGGTTAACTGGTTTCTATAGTAAAGATTTAATTATTGAATTAGCTTATGGACAATATAGTTTTTCAGGAATTTATGCTTATATATTAGGAAGTTTAACCGCTGGTTTAACAGCTTTCTATTCTTTCCGATTAATAAGTTTAGTATTCTTAACTGTACCCAATGGTATTAAAAATGTTTATTTAAATTCTCATGAATCTAATTTTGCTGTTGTTATTCCTTTATTTATCTTAGCTTTATTTAGTATATTCTTTGGATTTGCTTTCTCTGATTTATTTGTTGGAGTAGGTTCAGATTTCTTTGCTAATTCTATATTTATAAATCCTAATAATATCTCTATTATTGAAGCTGAGTTTAGTTTACCTTTAATAATAAAATTATTACCTACTATATTATCTATATTAGGTGCTACAACTGCTATATTATTGTATCATGTGTATCCTGAGTTTATTATTAATTTAACTGATTCTGCTTTAGGTAAAAAAATATATACTTTCCTTAACGGTAAATATTTCTTTGATATAATTTATAATTATTATATAATCTCAGTTGGTTTATTAACTGGTAATACCATATCTAAAGTATTAGATAGAGGTGTAATTGAATTATTAGGGCCTTATGGTTTAGCTTCTGCATTAGAAAATACTGCTAATAATATTGCTAAATTAGATACTGGAATTATTACTACTTACTCTATTTATATAACTATTGGAATATTATCCTTAATATTCTTAATATTTGCACCCTTATTATTTGATACTTATATTATTTCTGAATTTAGATTGATTGTAATTTATATCTCAGCTTTATTCTTTGTTTTATTACCTAATTTATCTAATAAATAATTACAAGTATAAGAATTATAATTTTTTTCTATATGAAAAATTATAAAATTAGAAATATATAATTATAATCTAAGAAAATATATAATTAACTATAATTAAATTCTTTTTATATTTAATATATATTAAATATTCTATATTAATGCTATATAACAAACAAAATTCTACATTTAGGGTATATATAAACAAAAATTCTACATTTAGGCTATTTATAAATAATCCTTATTATAAAAATAAAAAAATATTAAAATTATGTTATCTTTATTATTAATTATACCTATAATTGGTTCTCTATTTATTTTATCTATTCAAGAAAATTCTGAAAATAGTAATGGTAGAATGAGAACTATTGCTATTACTACTTCTTTAATTAATTTATTAATTTCTATTTTCTTATGGTTGAATTTTGATAATAATACTACTCAATTTCAATTTGTTTCTGAATTTGATTACTTAACTTTTGGACATTTAAATTTTGGTGTGGATGGTATCTCTTTATATTTTGTGTTATTAACTACATTCATTACTCCTATTGCTATAATTGCTAATGCTTATAATATTAATGCTCACTTGAAATTCTTTTTAATTTCTTTTTTAATTTTAGAAACTTTACAATTAGCTTTATTTTTAGTATTAGATTTATTACTATTTTATATTTTCTTTGAAAGTGTATTACCTATTTTATTTATTATTATAATAGTTTATGGTTCAGGTGAATTTAGATTTAGATCAGCTAATTTATTTTTCTTATATACTTTATTTGGATCTTTATTTATGTTATTAGCTATTTTACAAATTTTTAATTTAGCTGGTACCACAGATTTCCAATTATTATCTTTAGTGGATATAAATTTAGATTCTCAAAAAATTTTATGGTTAGCTTTCTTCTTAGCTTTTGCTATAAAAACTCCATTATGGCCTTTTACAGGTTGGTTATATAGAGCTCATGCTGATAGTCCTTTAGCTGGTTCTATTTTATTAGCTGCTACTATATTAAAATTTGCTACTTATGGTTATATTAGAATTTTAATTAATTTCTTACCTGATGCTACAAATTACTTTGGGCCTTTAGTACAAACTATTGCTATAATTACTTTAATTTATGCATCATTAACTACAATTATTCAACAAGATACTAAAACTCTTATTGCTTATTCAAGTATTGCTCATATGAGTATAGTTATTTTAGGTTTATTTTCTAATTCTATTCAAGGTATTGAAGGAGCTATTTTATTAGCTTTAGCTCATGGATTTGTGTCACCTGCTTTATTTATTTGTGTTGGTGGAATCATTTATGATAGAACTGGTTCGAGAATTATTAAATATATTAGAGGATTAGGGGCTTATATGCCTATATTTACTATTTTATTCTTTATATTTACATTATGTAATGCTGGAATACCTTTAAGTTTAAATTTTTTAGGAGAACAATTATCTTTAATTGGTATATGGGAAGTTAATCCAATTGTTTCAGCTTTAGGTGCTACTGGTATAGTATTATCTGCTTGTTATTCTATTTTTTTATATAATAGAATCTCATATGGAACTTATTCACCTAATATGAATAATAGAATTGTATCAGATATTACTAGAAAAGAATTTATTATTTTAATTTCTTTATTAATACCTACAATATTATTAGGGATATTACCTAATATAATCTTAGATTCATTACATTTATCAGTGTCAACTATATTATATAATTTATAGTTTTATAAATTAACTTAATTTAATTAATTTTAATTTATTATATTACTAATTTAGTATTAATAATTTGTCTCCCCTCCTATTTATTATTTAATTAGTAAACTAATTGTTTACTAAATAATTTATATATATTTAATAAAGAATATAATCTTATATTTAGTATATATTTTTATAATATTTTGTTACTATTTATAATAATATAAATTCTATTCTTAAAATGATTAATTTAATCAAAAACTAATCTATAATTAAATTATAATAATAAAGAAAATATTATTATTTAAGGTCATAATCAAGAAATAGAATGTAATTGAATTTAAAATTTATTTTTAATTTGTAATCTCTGTATTACAGAATAATTTTATATACTTATAACTTTGAGTATTTATTGAATATTATATATTTAATTTTTAACATTAAGATTACTCAAATTAACTTAAGGTTTAGTTTTCTTTCTTTAATTTATTTCACAATTAATTTTATTTTTAATAAATTTGTTTTTGTGGTCTTTAAAAACTATAAAAGTATGAGCTAAATAAAATTATAATTCAATTAAGGATACAATTTTATATTAATATTTTATAATTTTTATTTAATACTTTAAAATATTGGAAGTATTTATTCTGCTATAAGCTTATATATTTAATAATTTATATATTGTATCGTATCCCATATATTAACATTATTTTTAAGATAAGTAATGGATTATTAAATAAGTAAATAAAGTATATAATTTATATTTTTTAAATAATAATATAAAAAAATTATGACTTTATTTATATTTTTTCGAAATGTATTTAATTAAGTTAATAAAATAACTAAAATTTAGTAAACAAAATACAAAATATTTGTTAAATAATAAAAGTAAATTAATTAAATCTAAAATTATACCTTTATTTTATTCAAGTTTAAAACAAAAACTTTCTTTAAATCTTAAATATAAAAATGTTAATCATATTCCTGCATCTGTAATAGAAAATTTTAATAATTATTTAAATGATACACATAATTCAACTAAACAAATTGTAATAAGAAATTTAAAAAAATTACAAGAAAATAAAAAATTATTACAAAATTTACAAAAAAGAAATAGTTCTTTACAATTAATAAATCCTAACTCAAGTTCACAACTTTTATTAAGAAGATTGAGATTACAAAATACTAAGAACCAAAATAGTAGTTTAAATATACTAAATACTGAAAATAAATTAAATATACAATCTAAAATTAATAATATAAATTCGAAATTAGATAATGTAAACCAAATTAATGAGATTATGAATAACAAAAATATTGATAATAATTTGATTAATAATATAAAATTTCCTTTAAATTTAATTGATAATAATAATTCTAATCTTAAGGTTAAAAATTTTATTAAATTAATTAGTCAATTTTCTCCTGATTTAGCTGCAAGTAAAAATAATATATATAAATTTAATTTAAATAATAATAAATTAATTAAAAATATTTATACTTTATTATATTCAGCTTTTTTATCAATGAAATGTGTAATCAGTCAACCGAGAATATCTTATATTAATGATAAAGTTTTTATTCAATTATTTTTTTTTACAAAAGCTAAATTTTTAAATAGAATACAAGTAAACAGAAAAAATAAAACAAATCAATTATTGAATAAAATGAATACAAAGTTAGGCAAATATAATAAAATGCTTACAAGAAAAAGTGAAAATATTAAAAATACTAATTCTACCAAAGGAATTCTTAATATATTAAATATTTTAAGCTTTAAACATCAAAAATTATTCTTTAAGAGATTTAGATTTGCAAACTACTGGATTGAAAAAAAAATTACAAAATTATTAAAATTTAATTCAATAAACAAAATATCAAATAGAGAAACACGAATAAAAATTAAACAAATAATAAATAATATAATAAACAATTATATCACAAAAATTAATTCTAATAACAGATTTCAAACTAACAAACAAATTAATTATAACAACAGATTTCAATCTTCAAACAGAAGAGGTACAAATAATTTAAATATAGGATATAAATCTAATTTTTTTTTAATTAAAAATAACAAAATTAATCCCTTGAACAAATTTGTAAGAAGCATAAGAATAAAAAAATTATGTAAATTATTAAGTATAATTTTTAATAAACCAGTACAATTAGAATTAATAAGATTACAATATCCTTTCTATGATCCTAATATTATTGTTAATTTATTAGCTTATTTCTCTGAAACAATGAAAATTAGATGGTTATTAAAAAATATTTCTCAATATACTCCTTTAATAAAATCTCCTGCTAATCTTCAAAGAAAAAGATTTTCATTATTGCCTGGTTATTTAACTGGGATAACTGTAAAATTTGCTGGTAGATTTCCAACTCAAAGAAAAATAGTTCCAAGAAAAACAGTTAAAGGGCAAAAATTTGGAAGTTTATCTAGAAAAAAAGCAATATTAATTGAAACTTCAAGATTTTCAAATAAAAATAGAAGAGGATCATTTAGTATATCTGTATCTACAGGATTACAATTAAGTAATTTAAGTAAAAAATAATATTATTATACACCCCTCCAATTTTGTGTGTTTGTTTTATTTTAAAAGAGAGGTTAATAATACCTCTTTTTAAGATTACTAACATTAGTTTATTTTAGTAATCAACACTTATATCTTATATTTATATATATATACAAATTTTGTATTTATATATAGATTCCTCTTTAATTATAAAAATATTAAATATATACTTATATTTATAATAATAAATAAATAAAAAATTATATTTATAAGTAGGTTGTAATCCCCACTCTAAATACTATATATAGATATAAATAAAAATTATATTTATATATACGTGAATGTTATAATATTTATAAATTTTTAATATATAATATATCTATTATATTATTATTAAATTTTTATTTGTAATATTTATTTACGTTTTTATTCATTGTTCCGAAGGAACTCCCAATTTATTTTTTAAATTTTGTATGTTATAAAATTTGTATAAATAAAAGTTATTTCTAGGTAAAACCTGCTTAATTATGACTGTAACTGATATTAAGTATTAAGCCTTTAGTTGTAATATTAACCTATTACAAGTTGTAATATTAACCTATTTCAAGTTGTAATATTAACATATTTCGAACGGTAAAACGTAGGCCTTGAAAAAAAAATTATATTAATGAAAAATTTATTATTAAATGGTTTAGCATTTGGTGCTATCGCTTCTAGTTTATTAGTTATAACTTCTCCTAATCCTGTTTTAGCTGTTATCTTCTTAATCTCTGTTTTCTTTCATATTGCTGGGTATTTAATTTTAACTGGTGTTGAATTTATTGGTATCTCTTATATTTTATTATATGTAGGTGCTATAACTGTATTATTTTTATTTGTAATTATGATGATTAATATCAAATTAACAGATATTTTAGAAATAGGTTCTCAATATACACAAAATTTCCCATTAGCATTTGCCATAGGTTCTTTATTTCTTTATGTAATATATTCTATATTACCTTTCCAATCTAATAATGTGGATATTATCTCTAGATTTTATCATACATTGGAAATTGTAAATGCTATGTTACTAAATACGTATGATTTCGTTTCTCATGTTTTATATACGATTAATCTATCTTCTGTTGCTGATATAGCTATTACTAGCTTCTTACAAATTTCAGCTATAGGACATAATTTGTATACATATGGTGCAGCATTATTAATATTAATGAGTATGTTATTATTATTAGCAATGATTGCTATTATCTTTATTTCTAGAAAAAATAAATAATTTAATTATTTATTTAATATTTAAAATAATTTTAATTTAATCCCTCCTCCATAAAATTTTCTGAAGATCTTTATATAATTAAAGAAAAAATATATAAGATTTAATTATTATAAAAATTCTATATTTAGATTATCCTTATACAAATAAAATAAAAATAATAGGTTTTATACTACTATATTTAATTATTTTCATATGAGTAATATATTTATATATTTTAATAATAAAAATTATTAGAAATACAAATGTAATTATTAGATTCTTATCTATTAAATACAATTCTAAAATAGTTACCATAATTAAATTTATTTAATTAAATATAAAATATATAAAAGTATAAAGTTATATAAATTATTACAAAATTAAAATAAAATTATAAGTAATAGTACTTTTTAAAGTTTAATGATTTTTATTAGTATATTAATATTAATTATGGCTATTGCCATTCCTTCTATTAGAATAAAATTGTCTCCTAATTTATTTCTTCGATTAACTGCTATTATATTTATATATGCTGGACTTTTATCTGGTAATACTTTATATATTCAATCCATTGAATCAGGTATAGGTATATATAGTGGTTTATTTCATGTAACTGTAACATCCCAAGTAATAGATATCTTTATAAGTATTACAGCTGCTTTAATATTAACAGCTTGGCCAATATTTAATAAACAACTATTAAATAATAGTTACAAAAATAAATATAATTTATCTTCAGAATCAGATACATTACATTCTGTTAATAATCCTGCTACTGAATATTCTTTAATAGTTTTATTTAGTAGTTTAGGATCTTCATTATTATTATCTTCAGCAGATTTTATCTCAATGTATTTAAGTTTAGAACTTCAATCATTTGGAGTATATATCTTAGCTACTTTATATAGAGATTGTGAATCAGCTACTGCTGCAGGATTAAAGTATTTTTTATTAGGTGGATTATCTTCTTGTATTATACTATTAGGTGTAGCTTTAATTTATTCTTATTCAGGTATTACAAATTTTGAATCATTATATAGTTTAAGTTCTACTATACATGCTTTTGCTTTTAATGAACCTGTATCATTAGGTATAATATTAGGTATTATATTTATTTTCTTAGGTTTATTATTTAAAATAGCAGCAGCACCATTACATAATTGGGCTCCTGATGTTTATGATAATAGTCCTACAATAATAACTATTTGGTTAACTATAATGCCAAAAATATCTATAATCTTCTTATTATTTGAAATTATAAATGGATTAAATTTATCAACTTGTATTTTAGTATTTGAAACTGTGAATTTTTTACCTGTCTTTTTCTTATACTTTGCTAATTATAAAATACTTGAAATAAAATATTTATTATTATTAAGTGCTTTAATTTCTTTAATTATAGGAACAGTAGTTGGATTATCACAAGTTAGAATAAAAAGATTATTAGCTTATAGTACTATTTCTCATGTTGGATTTATTTTATTAGCTTTAGCTATTAATTCAGAAAAATCTATAGAAGCTTTATATTTCTATATATTTCAATATACTTTAACAAATTTAAATGTATTCTTAATTTTATTAGCATTTGGTTATATAATAAATAAAAATAATTTAATTTATAATAATTTAATTAATTCTGATATTAATTTTATATCTCAATTAAAAGGACAATTTTTCCATAATCCTGTATTAAGTATAAGTTTAAGTATATGTTTATTTTCAATGGCTGGTGTACCTCCTTTAATAGGTTTCTTCTCTAAATATTATGTATTATATTCAGCTATTGATAATCAATATTATTTAATGGCTATTATAGCTATATTAACTAGTGTAATAAGTGCATCTTATTATATAAAAATAATTAGAATATTACATACTGAAGATAATAGTTCTAAAATAAATAATTTAGAAACTAATGAATTTGTATTAAATAATTTTCATAGTTTCTTAATATCTAGTTTAACCTTAGGAATATTATTATTCTTAATTAAACCTACAATAATTTTAAATAGTGTTCAGTTACTATCAATATTATTATTTGATAATTATTATATCTCATGAATAGTAATATAATGATATTATTTATATTTGTTCCTGTTGTAGCTTTTGCTATTTTAGCTATTAATCTGTTATTAGCTCCTAAAAATGCTTATGAAGCTAAAGCATCTGCTTATGAATGTGGTTTCTTAGCTATTGAAGGACAAACTAGATCTACTTTCCAAATTCATTTCTATATTGTAGCTATGTTATTCTTAGTGTTTGATTTAGAAATTTTATTATTATTTCCTTTAGCAATTACTTTGTATCAAGTAAGTACTTATGGATTTGTAATAGCTTTAATATTCTTCTTTGTTTTAACTATTGGATTTATATTAGAAATAGGATCTGGTGCTATTTCTTTAACTAATACTCATGAATAAGTTTATTTATTAATTTAATTATTTAAAATTTGATAGTTTTTAATTTATTTGTATCTCCCCTCCTGTTTATAATTATTAAATTTTTCATATTTAAAAAAGGTAAATAGTTAATATAAGTAATAATAACTTAAAAATTAAATGAATAAAATTCTAATCTTATAAATTTAACTTAAAAGAAGTTTATATAATAATAAAATTTTATCACGGAGAGGTGATCCGATTGGTAATGGTGGTTCTCTGTAAAAGAATTGGTCTAAGACCACATTAGGTTCGATTCCTAAACTCTTCAAATATAAATACTACAGAAAAAGTATCTTTAAATAATTAATATATTATATATATAATTATATTTTAATATATAATAATAAAAATATATATAATATTATACATACTATTATGAATTTAAAAAATTTAAGACTGTAGCATAATTGGTTAATGCAATTCGCTCATAATGGATATTATAAGGGTTCAATTCCCTTCGGTCTTATTATAATTTATTATAACTTATAATTAAATAATAAAAATAAAAAATAACTACAAATTTGAAATAGTAAAAATAACTACAAATTTGAAATAGTAAAAATAACTATAAATTTGAAATAGCAAGGGTACTTGGTCGAGTCTGGTTTATGGCGCTCGTCTTGAAAACGAGTACTCCACAAGAGTCGTCGGTTCAAATCCGACAGTGCCCGTATTATAAATATAAATAAAAATAAAAATAAAAATAACAAAATTTATATTAAATATAATAAATTATATTATAAATACATAACATATAAGATATAAATTATAGTTATAACTAAATAAGAGATATGAAATTTGTTATAAAATTCTAATTTTATAATTATTCTTATTTCAAATATAAAAGAGATATTAAATATTGTGAAAAACATATATAATAAGACAATTAATATTTAATTGTTCAAATTTTAGCAAGAATTTAATTTTGGTTCCGATTGAACGTTATTCAGTAGTTTTAAGACATGCAAATCGTTATTTGTGATAGTAAAGTTATTTTACTCTAAGAAATAAGGTGTAGAGGTGAGTATGGTAAATAAGATACCCTATAAGTCTTCAGAAATGGAAGATAATTAATCAGAAAAGAAAATAAATATAAATCTTTACAAATTATGAGTATTTTCGTATTATATTTATATAACTATTACTATCTAGTAATAATAAAATAAATATAGTTGTTACTATTATTTATACAATTATTTAATTTTTGACTAATCAAGCAAATTAAATAATTTTAAGAAAAAAAGAAATTTTGTTTTTAATTTTAGTAATAAATGATTAAGGTAAAAATGCAAGTTTTGTACTAAAAAAGGAATTTTTCTGCTTTAGGATTCTATTTACTTTGATTATTGATAGTTGGTAGTGGTAACGGCCTACCAAGTCTACAATCAAAAGCCAAGTTTGACAGAACATATGGCCACATTGGGAGTGAAAATACCCCTAGTAATATTAAATTACCTGCAGTCAAGAATATTAGTCAATGCTCGCAAGAGTGAACTAGCTAACTGAAATCTAATTCTAAAATTAGATAAGGTAAGAGAAAATAATGATATTATCTTACTATTAGTGTTGTCCAAAATTGGTGCCAGAAGACTCGGTAAGACCATAAACACAAACGTTAATCGTCATAATCAGGCGTAAAGGGTTTGTAGGCGGCTTTAAAAATATATTATAATTAAAGCTAGAATCTAAAAGAGGATAAGCTGAACAACTATTTAATTAAGATCGGCAACTTAGTAAATATTTAGGAGTACTAAAGGTTAAAGCTATTTATCTACTTAAGATTGACGCTCAGAAACGAAGGAGAGGATCATCACAGAGACTTAGATTAGAGACCTAATTATCCCTCTCAGTCAACGATGAATGGTAGTTTATTAAATTCTCAAAACATATGATAAATATTTATTATATTTCTTAAAAAATATGAACTATATTTATTATATTTAGTATGAATTAGTGACGAGGTTAACACGATGACCATTCCGCCTTGTGAGTAAGACTGCAAAGTTGAAAACAAAAAAATTAGTCGGTCTTGAAGCAAACGAAGTGAAGCATGTTATTTAATACGATAGTCCGCGTATAATCTTACCAGTTATTGAATATCTTTTTAATTTATTATTGAAATTAAAATAAAAAATTAGAGAAGCATAGTAAAATATGCCTTTCCAATCTTTTCTTCGAAATTAATAATTCTTGAATAGAATACAGGTGTTGCATGGCTGTCGTCAGTCCGTGTCGTGAGAAGTTTGGTTAAATCCGTAAACGGACGAAATCCCTAGTATTAATTTAAACATAATATATATTAGCATTGATATAATGTTATTTGGGGCTAAGACAAGTCATTATGGCCCTCATGAACTGGGCTATAGACGTGCCACAATAGCTTTTACAAAGTGATGCAATTCTTCCCTAAATATCAAATGTAAAAAGGGGAATAAAAGAGGAGCTAATCATTAAAACAAGCTTAATATTACCTAAAATGGATTGTCATCTGAAACTCGGTGACATGAAAGAGGAATTTCGAGTAATCGTTGATCATTACGCAACGGTGAATCAGGCATTCAGGATGAACTAACCGTCTGTCGCTGGGAAGGAGCTTGATTTTAAAGAAGGTGTGTATTGTTCACAATCTCTTAATTACAATCTATTTGACAGAAAATATAAACTTTATATTAGTATTCAAATAATAATTATAAGTATTTAAATACTTAATTAATTAGTACAATTTTAATTTTAAATTTCATTTATTATAAAATTAAATTTAAAATTAAGTATTAGTTTAAGATTAGATATTCTGAATAAGATAAATAGTATATGCTTATTAACTATTGGAATTATATTGATATTTATAAATAATTAGTAACATTATAAATATTATTATAAATTACGATCTAATCGATAAATATAAACATGATTGTTAAGAGAAAACTGGACCCAACGAATTAAATTGAGTAACATCTCAAAAGTCATAGCAAGGTAGCCGTACTGGAAGGTGCTGCTGAAGAATAAAACAAAGAGTATAGAACCCCCCCTCCAATAAGAAATTAAAGTTATAGCAATTATATTCTAAATTAACTTAATAAATATAATAAATTTATCTTTATATTAAATATTTTTAGGGGGTTAGCTGAGTGGTATAGCATTAAATTTACACTTTAAAGACAGAGTTTCGATTACTCTACTCCCTATATTATGAAATAAATCCTTAAGAAATATTTGCAATTGTACTATTACATTATTAAAATATAATACTAATTTATCTATAATTAAATATTTAATTTAATATTTATATTAGTTTAATTTTATATAATAAAGATTAAATTATATTAGCAAGTATGCCGTAATTTCAGGTAACCGGGTAAATCTTAGGCATTTATGTTTAATTCTACAATAAGAGTTCGAGTCTCTTTACTTGTAATTTATAATTAAAATAATAGGACAATTAATTTAAGTTTTTAATCTTTAAAAGTTTTTTTAAGTGATAATAAATCAAAGTTAAATTACAAATTTGTGTACACATCTTAAGCTAAATGGTAAAGCATTTGCCTTCGAAGCAATAATTTTATTGGTTCAAATCCAATAAGATGTTAAAATATAATTTATATTCTACATCTCTCATAATACACAGATAAGTAGTACGGTAGTAGAAATATATATAAGTAGACTTACATATGGAAAACTTTTATATTACCAAACGGCATATCAAATGTAAACATACTGGTAGGATATAATTAATTTATATCATAATGATATGCATTTTCAACATAAGGAATATACATTTCAGTTGAACCGCCTATCTAAGACTTTCTAATATCATGATGCATTTTACCACCAATTTTAGGTATTTTATATTCCCCCATAAATGATGATCTATAAATAGCAAATGCCAATGAAGGTAATGTAGGATATTTAAATACATTAATAGAAAATTTATCAAAAATTAAATTATTAAATTTAATTAATATTTCATATAAAGATATACAATCTAACATATTATAATTTAGTAACTCATTTCTAAAATTCCAAATATTTAATATTTCTAGTACATAATCATTATATTCTTGAATATTAATATCTTTAAAATATTTCATCTAATATTGAAGTTAATATTTCAATGTTTAAATTTTTAGTTGTTATAACTAGTTTTTTCATGTTTTTATGTTATATAGTAATAAGGATGGTTACTTCTTAATAGGAATGGTTACCTCAAGATTATTGTTAATAATGTATATACTAATAAAGGAGTGTTATATATTCCAATATAAGAAAATATATGGAAAATACCTCTCTGTAAAGGTGAATACAAAATTGATAATATAAAAGAATTATATATATAATATAAAATTACATATTGTAGGAATTAATATACATAATAAAATATATAATTCTAACAATATTAAAAATACGATTAAACTTAATGAAAAAGTAAATCCGTAAATATATCTCATATTATATTTATTTAATGACCTATCGTTTGAAAAACAAAAAGTAAATATTAAAAAATAATTTATTATTAATAATATAGAAAATATAGGTAATACTATATCTAACATATTTTCAC
Source organism: Chalciporus piperatus (assembly GCA_038093975.1). Taxonomy (NCBI): domain Eukaryota; kingdom Fungi; phylum Basidiomycota; class Agaricomycetes; order Boletales; family Boletaceae; genus Chalciporus; species Chalciporus piperatus. The sequence continues at coordinate 30,199 of JBBPTG010000159.1, forward strand.
ACATATATAAAATTACTGGAAAAGTTGTTAACAACCTTTCAAAGTGCCAATAATAAAATATTAATGGTATAGGTCTATCTCTATAAATAAAGGAAATTAAAGTTTTGATCATGTGAAATTAAAATTAGCAGGATTAACCTCTTAATAGAAATAAAACCTCTTAGTAATAAGTATTATATTCGATTGTTAATTCGAAATTATAATCTGGTAATGTAGTTGGTGCTGGGAAATCAAAATATTTTTCCATACAATATTTTATAAAGATTGCTATGAAATTTCCTGGTTGCAAAGTACTTCTAGTTTTATAAAATATATCTTTTGTAAATACTTTCTCTGGATCATTTTTTTCTATAAAATAGAATTTAATTTTTATCCATTTAACTCTAGGAGTTTTATGTAATAAGTCCTCATAGATCCTATCTGTTATATTACTAAATTTGACTTCTGTGGAAGTAATTTGTTTATATAAAATATTTTTTGCATTTTTGTTTGTTTCGTGTAAATTTATATTTAGCAGGAATTTATATAACCTTAAATTAAGAATTTATATTACCTCTAACGTAAAACAAAAATCTTTTACTTACTTTTATATTTAATATATAATAAAATAATTTTATATGATTTTACGAATAATCAGACTCGAACTGATCACATCTACTTGGAAGGTAGAGGTTATACCAACTTAACTATACTCGTTATATTTAATTTAATTTTGTTTCATTCTTTGAGGTGTTTTTTAAAAAAGAAATTGTAAATATTCTACATTTTTTGTGGAGGGGAGAATAAAATTTTAATAACTAATTAATTAATTATTTATTTTATAATTAATACTCTAATTATGAGTATAATAATAAGAAAGCAATCATTAATGAGAATAAACCTGTAGCTTCGGCTAAGGCGAATCCTAAAATTGCATATCCAAATAATTGTCCTCTTAATTGAGGGTTTCTAGCAGTAGAAGCGATTAAAGAAGCAAAGATTTGTCCGATACCTAATCCAGCACCAATTAAACCTGAGCAAGCTAATCCTGCACCGATGAATTTTGCAGCAGCTAACATATGTATTATAAAAAATATAATTTAAAGATAGTGTCTGACATATATTATAATTTAAATAATATTACTCTTTTAGTTTAATTATTTATTTTATATTTAATACGAGTCCTACCAGATTCGAACTGGTACCTTACTAAGCGACAATTAGAAACTCTACCTATTAAGCCAAGGACCCTATTATATTTAATTTTATTTTTACAAGAGCAAGGCGACTTGAACACCTAATAACGATTTTGGAGATCATTGTATTACCAATTATACTATGCTCTTTAATGTAATAGACTTATAATTTAAAATTATACTAATATAATTTAAAAAATTGTTATAAAGGAAGTAAAGAGATTCGAACTCTCAACCGTTTCATTAAAAGTGAAACACTCTACCTTTGAGTTATACTTCCATATTAAGGAAGAGAAATATAATAAATATTTAAACCTTAAAATAATTTTCATGTTAATAACTTTGTTACCCTTATTAAATTATTATTAATAAAAATATAGATACTCTTATTACACACAAAAAAAACAATAAGAAGTAAAATATAATAATATTAATCTGTCTTGAGTTACCCCGATTCGAACGAGGAAATTCTTCGTCAAAGGAAGACGTTTTGCCATTATACTATAACTCATAAAAATTTCAATTTATATATATCTTTCTTTATATACTCTTTTATTTTGTAATTGTATTAATATTTTATATATTATTCTTTTAATTGTGTTAATTTCTTATAATTGTGTTAATTTTGCCTAAAGGTGGACTTGAACCGCCAACGACTTATTACAAGTAAGTAATTTTACCAATTAAACTATTCAGGCTTTTAATATTAATTAATAAAAATGCCTCGGAATGGAGTTGAACCACTGTCTTTCGATCTTCAGACGAACGCTTTAACCGTTAAGCAACCAAAGCTTATAAATAAGATTATTATTTAATTAAAAAAATTTTATATTATAAAACGAAATGGAGAAAGATAGACTTGAACTATCATTGCTGTAGTGCAAGTACAGTTGATTACCAATTATCAGATTCCCCCTTAACCTAGTAATTTAGTTTTAAAAAAAATAATAAATTAATTATAAGTCTCTTTTAAAAATCAAATTATGATAAATTAAAACAAATAATTGTATTACTCTTTAAATTTCTGAAAATTACTAAATTTTATTATTAATTATCTTATATTAGGAGGGAGCAATAATTATACTAATTGTATACAAATTTTTCTTAATTTATTAAATTTTTCATTTTTCATACAATTATTACATTACAAATAAAAACTTTTCTAATTCTATTCCTTTATCATTTATCATAGTTATGATTACATTGACTCTATCCAAGCTAAGTAATCTTGAATTGATACTGCTTCTACAGCTATAGGCATAAACCCATGCCATGTACCACAAATTTCTGAACATTGTCCATAGAAAGTACCAGTTCTTTCAGCTAAAATAGAACATTGATTTAATCTACCAGGTGTAGCATCAATTTTAATTCCTAATGATGGTACAGCAAAGCTATGAATTACATCTGCACCTGTAACAATTAATCTTATGTGGCAATCTACAGGTATAACCATTTTATTATCAACATCTAATAATCTAAATTGACCTAATTCTAAATCTGATTCAGGAATCATATATGAATCAAATTCAATCAATTGTCCACTTTCTGTTACATAATCACTATATTCATATGACCAATACCATTGATGACCTACTACTTTTATTGTTATAGTTGGAGAAGTTACTTCATCTAATAAATATAATAATCTAAAACTAGGAAAAGCAATTACAGTTAAAATTAAAGCTGGTGTTATTGTCCAGATTAATTCTATTAAAGTTCCATGGTTAAGATATTTATAAACTATAGGAGAATTAGTATTATTATAATAATACATAATAGAACCTAAACCCCAGAAAACTCCCACACATGTAACAATTAAATAAAAGCAAATAGTATTATGTAAATCAATAATACCTGTAAAGGCTGGTGAAGCTGAATCTTGGAATCCTAATTGCCAAGGTTGAGGCGCATCATTAAATAAAGTATTAAAAATTGATATATTTTGTAACATTGTTTGTATTAAAAAAATTTATTTTTAAAATAAATCAGTCTTAGTTTAAATTTTATTCAGTATTATTAATTAAAAAAATTAATTAATAAATATATAAAAACTGAATTTAATACTTTATATAAAAAATTATAATAATATATAAGATAATATAAGATTATATAATATAAGATTATAGTATATAATATAATATAAGAGATATAATTAAATATAATTAATTTTACTTATAATAAAGTATACTAAGATTTGTTCTTAATCAATTCTTTTATTAAAATTTGTAATTGTATTTCTATTTTAATAAAATCGAAGAGTAAATATTTTTTATTTTTAAGATCTAAATATTAAGAATAATTTTATTAATTAATTATTATAAAAAAATATAATAAAAATTATAATTAGTTTGATACTTGAAAAGTAATAAATAATTATTTGCTTTTTACAACAATTATATAATTGTTTTTATTATTTGTGACAACCTAAAACATCAAGTCTAATTTAAAAATTAGTAATGCTAAACTTACGATTTTACAATCAATTCATTTGCATCCTATTTAAGAAATGATCTATTTCTTTATTTATGGATTTTTTAATTTCTTTGTGTATTATTTACAATGTTTGTAACTTCAATTGTAAAATATATGAAATATACATACATATATTTTATAATACTTTCTATCAATATAGTATAAACTAAAGTATAAAATTGTAGTATATTAATTATATACCGATTTCAAGAAATGATTAAAATTAGGAAAGTAATACTAACCATTCGTGATAGAATCACAAAGAAAAATCCATTGATAGTATCTAGGGGATAGATTCGAACTTGATATACTTTCAGTAATTATCTAATATGTTTGTGGCTACCCAACTATGCAAAATTTACTTTTTTGTGGTTAATTATTAACCTTTACAAATTAAGTAAAAATTACAATTGGTACACTAGAGAAACACAGCCTATTGGTCCTTTCGTACTAGAAGGTCTTCCCCTTTTTACTATTTGTCCCTCAAAAGGATAGGGACCATACTGACTCACGTCGTATTAAACCCAACTCATGTAATTTTTTAATCGGCGAACAGCCGAACCCTTCCAAGATTTTGCCCCTGGAGGATAAATTAAGTCGACATCGAGGTCCCAAACAGCCAGGACAATGTGTACTCTCGCTGGCTATTAGGCTGTTATCCCCAGCGTAACTTTTATCAATTGATCCCTGTCTATTCCATAATATAGCAAGGGGTCACTATGCCCTACTTACGTATCTGTTCGACTATTAAGTCTTTCAGTTAAGCATGCTTACCGTCATTGCACTATACAGAACTTTTCATAGTTCATTAACCTCCATTTAATGTCTAGCATACCTTATTATTGAATTTTAATTTTGATTTTTAAGTAATTATTATTAAATAATAATATACAATATCTATTAATTTGTCAGAATATTTACTTAAATAGTAAATATGATCTTATTTTTTTAATCTATTTGGATGTACTTTGCTACTCTTTTAAAGACGACCGCCCCAGTCAAACTGCCAACTAGTCAACTATTTCCTATTAAATTTGATAAATAAAAAGGATAAACACCAACTCCACCTCAGTCCAAAGGTTTTCCATAGATGTCTAATCGACTCCCTATTATCTGTATAACCGAGGTAATAAAGTATTATGTGTGATAACTAGCTACAGTAAAGCTGCATGGGGTCTTCCCGTCCTCTTTGAGGTAACCCGCATCTGCACGGGTAATTCAATTTCACTGAGCAAGTTGTAGAGACAGTGAAGCCATCGTTAAATTATTGATACCGGACCACATTTAATGGCCAATTTATTTTGCTACCTTAGGATCCTCATAGTTAAGACCGCTATTAACCACCTTTTCAGAAAGAAACAGTTACCCATTATTATTCTTTATTCATGTGGCATTGGGCAAATCTCACTACCTATACTATTATTTTCATAATTGCAGATAGCTGTGTTTTTAGTAAACAGTCGGGGCTTCCATTTTTGTGCCACCATATAAATAAATTAATAGGAGATATTAATTTACTAAGATTCATGGTTCCTCTTATTGTCGAACTTACGAGGATAATTTGCCGAGTTCCTTAACAACTTTTAGCTCTACGCCTTAGTATACTCTACCTACGAACCTGTGTCGGCTTAGGGTACGGTTGAACTTAGAAACTATATCTAAATAAAACTTGTCTAAATCATTAAATTATTATAATAATCAGTTCTCACTAAATTATTTTATATTTTTAACTGTTACTAATTTAGGGGTTTTGCTTATACTAATATAAAATTGTAATAATTTTTAATAAATCAAATGACTAATTTTTTTTATATAAAAATATATTTTATATTATTTTGTGATATAATAGTTTTTAGAATATTCACTCTAAAAATTATAAAATTATAAGACTAAATTAGATTATAGAATCGAAGTTATTCAAAAAACATCTTTTTCCTGGCCCAATAAATATAAAATCTACTAAAATATTAATTAAAATAAAAAATATTAAAATTATATTAAATATTCACTTAATACAATACAAGAACAATTCAATATTAAATTTTAAAATTGTCTTAAAATTCTTCAAATTTAATCTTCCATCTTTTTAATCACTTAAAAAGAAATTCTGTGTGTAAATTTTATTCTCCATGTGGACTTTCAAAGTTATACTCATCAGTCAAAACGTTGGTTTTGTACCTTAGAGACCGCATTAACATTAGTAGATTTAATCTTTAGCTAATAACCCTTTCGTATTCGGCGAGAAAGTTTAAACTTTCTTTTTACGTTACTCATGTCAGCATTCTCTCTTCAGATTCCTATGCAATAAACAATGTAACACTGTTAATTTTAGGTTTGAACTTCTTTCCTAGAGAAATTTTGTATTTAAATTATCTGAATGTTCTACTACCTAGATTTTAAATATAATTATAATAAAGAGATTATTAATAATCTATATTTAAAATTAACACGATATCGGTTGATTATTTTAGACCCGTTAAATCTTCGGAGCAACAATCTAAGGGCTGATACGTTGATACACGTTCATTATAAGTAGCGACTACCAGGCTCACTTTTCAACTGCATTCAATTTGTCACTTCCTTTATTTCACTTAATAATCATTCGGGACCTTAATCTGTGTTCACGGCTGTTTCCGTCTTGACTATCCAACTTATCATGAATAGTCTGAATATCTACCATCTATTTATGTAATTCCGAGATTTATTTCCATTGGTAAGATTTTTTAAGTCCCCGCAAATTAAACTCCTATTAAAATGTTTTAATATTTGTATGGAATTACCGTGCTGTACCTCCATAAATATTGTGTAGATGTCATACTAAAATATGTTTCGTAGAAAACCAGCTATCACCAGGTCAGATTGGCATTTCACCGCTTTCCAAAAATCTTCGGAGAATAATGCAACATTCACCCGTTCGATCCTTTAATAATCTGTTCTTGGAAAGATCACCTGGCTTCGGGTCTAATATAAGTAACTTAACCCATTTTCATTTGGTAATGATTTAGTCGCTTTCGCTTAGGCTTTTAACCTTGCTACTTATATTAACTTGCTGACCCATTATGCAAAAGGTACGCCATTGTCACGTTATAATTTTGTGACTTTGACTGCTTATAGAGTTACTAATTCATGATCTATTTCACTGCGTGTTATTTACATTCTTTCGAACAATGTTCGATAGGAACTGATATTCTATGTATCTTTATTTCTGTTTTTACATTTAATATCATTCTACACTCTTTTCAACTGTTCCCTCACGGTACTTTTCACTATCGCTAAATTTATAAATACTTAGCCTTAGAGGATGGTTCCCCTATATTCCGACAAGTTTTCTCTCATCGTACTTAAATTATAAATTATCTCACATATAATATACAGGGCTCATTTTGATAATTTCACCTTCTTAGTTGTAATCTAAATTACTATGTAATAAATATTACTAATTGAAATAGTTATTTCAAATTAGATACTTATTCATTTCTATTACATTCCTCAAGCATTTTGTGTACAATAATAAATATTTCATTATTATTATATTACTTAAATTATTTAAAATATACTATTACTTCGATTCCTTCATTAAATCTAAATTTAATTAAATTTATTTTACTAAATCATATATTTTTAACTTAATTTTTATTTTAATTCTATACGCTATAAGTTAAAATCAATTATTAAGTTTACTTTAAGGTAATAATAGAATCTTGTTGTTTTTATTATATGTGTAGATTTAGGCTAATCCGATTTCACTCACCATTACTTTCGGAGTCTCGGTTGATTTCCTTTCCTTTCCTTATTAAAATGTTTTAATTCAGGAAGTAATTAAATAAAAAGGTTTCCCTTAGGATTGTCCCATAATAAATTTCTTATAATTAATAATAATTAATAAATAATACAATTGTATTATATATTTTATTAGTTAGTATAAAAATATGGGGACTTTGGCTTTTAAGCCTCCTTTTATATAAATTTGCTAGTAATCCTTAATAACCCCTTTAAAATACTTATAAATTATTTTTATATTAATAATTATTTGATGTTGTACAATATTGTCATCGATACTTTTATATTTTAAATGAAATTAATAAAATTAATCAAAATTAATAAAATTGATAAAAATTAATCAAAATTAATCAATTAATTAAAATAAAAAAAAAGAATTATAAAATAAAAGAGGTAGAATTAGTTTAATTGGTTAAAATGACGTCTTGTGGCGACGATGTTCAGAGTTCGAGTCTCCGATTCTACCCTTATAAATACCTTATTCTAAATTAAAAGCAAAATATAGAAATTAAAAAATTAAAATTACTATATATTAAATTATAATTTTAATAGTAATAATAGATAAATATAAATTATTTTTTATAAATTTTTTTTATAAAAATAATTAAATTTTTATGTTAATAATTATATTTTTATACCGAAAAAAGGAATCGAACCTTTGTTTTACCATCATGAAGGGTACGTTCTACCATTTAACTATTTCAGTGAAAACAATTAAAAATTAATATAATAAATATTAATAATTAATTAGTTATAATGAGTTAGAATAAATATCTATAGGACAAGTTTTGTTAATTTAAATTTTTCTAATTGTTCTTATATTAAATATATTAATAATCTTAATATATTATTAATACTAGGTTAAATAAAGGGTTTTATATTTTTCATATTAAATTACGTTTTAAAATAAATTAACAAACTTAAGTGTTAGATTATATAAAATTTTATTTTCAAGTTAATTTAAGTAATATTTTCTCTATTGAATTCCACCAAATTATTATGTATTTTGCACTAAAACTTTATTTATATTTAAAATTAATAATTATTTATATTGTTAAATTTATTTTTTTAATTAATTTATACCTTGAACCTTCCTAAATGTAGGCTTATTTTCAGCTTTAGATTTCTAAACTCTCTTTTAAGTATAAAATATAAATTATTAAAGTAGTACACCTATGAAGACAAAACTTCCTCTTTGTATCATGTGTCTTTCTTGTAATGAGATTATCAGATTCGAACTTATATCTTAAGGAGGGGTGTTGTAAAATTGTTTTCTTTAAAAGATAAATAATAAATATAAATCCATTACAATCATTATTATTATCATTATTATTATCATTATTATATTCATGATTATAGTTCATTTAGACAATTTCTGTCTTATATTAATAATCTTATATATTATAGGATATTTTTCCTTAATATTAAATCTTTCAATTAAATACGCTCCAAAGAAATATAAACATATATTACCTAATAATGTAAATGCAAAGATAAAACCAGAAAGATGCATAACTGAAACACATTGAATTAAATTTAAATTTAATATAAATTCATTCATTGATTTAAATATACCTAAAAGACTTTCAATATCTATGAAATTATTACTATTCTTTGAATTAATAAATTCTTCTAATTTATTATATATTTCATATAATTGTTCTTTAATTTTTTCCATTTTTTTCTAAATTAGATTTTTTATTTATATATTATCTTTACAAAAGATAAACACTAATTAAGCCTTTTATCTTCTTTTTTTATTTAAAAAACCTCAAATGTAAATTTTAAATTATCATTATTAAATACTATAAGCAGATAATAAAAAATTGCTTCAAATATAAATAAAATAGTAATAGTATATTTAAATATTTTAAATATTTTAGAATTAATAATTTTTCTAATAATATTAATAAAACAAAATAAATAAGAATATACCTTTTTTAGTTCATGGTCAGTTTAGGATATTTATTTAAAATTATGTGCTTAGTTTCAATAAATACTTAATTTATATACAAAATTGTACGATTAAAATACTCAATTCAAAATTTATAAGATTCGAACTTATATAAATCTCTTAAAGAGAGACCATGTTACCATAACATTAAAATTTTGTATACACATTTTGTTATAAAAATGTAAAAATTTGTAATTTTTATGAAATTTTCATTTGAAAATTATAAGATTATGAAATAATTATTAAGTAATTACTATTATCCATCTACTCCTTAAAATTAACGTTATTAATCATTAAGGATTTTATAGCTGATATTAATAAATCATCTCTAGAATTATAATCAGATAGATAAAATGAGGATTTATAACTAACAATGGAAAGATTTATTAAATTTTTATCTTAATATAAATATATATATACTTATAAAATATTTTTATAAAATAATAAAAATCAAATTATTGATAAAATAAATACTCTGGAGGGGTGAAAATAAGTGTTCTTTCTACTTATACAAATTAATGTAATTCGATAGCATCTTTAATATAAGAACATACTAAAAGAACGAATACATAAGCTTGGATAAATGATACTGCTAATTCTAATCCAGTAATTGCTAAGAATAAAGCAAATGGTAATAAAGTTAATACAAAGATAATTAATCCACCTGAGAACATTTTAAATAAAAATGTTGATAAGATTTTTAATAATGTATGACCAGCTACCATATTAGCAAATAATCTTATACCTAATGAGAAAGCTCTAGCTAAATAACTTATTAATTCAATTAAAACTAATAAAGGAACTAATGCTAAAGGTGTCCCAGAAGGAATAAAGAATGAGAAAAAGTGAATTTTATGGATTGATAATCCTAAAATAGTTACACCTATTAAAATAGTAAATGATAATCCTATAGAAATTATTACTGAGGTTGTAATTGTAAATGTATATGGTATATTTCCTACTAAATTAGCAAATAAAATAAATACAAATAAACAATATATAAAAGGTAAATAAATTTCTCTACCTATTTGATCTCTTACCATAGTATTTATACTTGCAAATAAACTTTCTAATAAAATATATTTTTTATTAGGTATTAATTTAAAATTTGTAATATGATTATTATTTTTTCCAGCATAATTAAATATAAAAAGTAAAATTATTTGAACTACTATATATGTATATATAGCTGAATTTGTTATATTTATAGATGTATTTAATAATAAAGGAGATTTATAAGTTGCATAACTTACAACTTCAAATTGTTCTAATGGAGAATTAATAAATAAATTATTTAAATTGTTTAATAACATTTGATATTTTAAAATAATTGTTAATTATGTGCTTAGTTTCATTAAATACTTAATCTATATAAAAAAATTATAATTAAGATACTCATACTTTTATATAAATATTTTAAAATTTGTTTAATTTCAAATGAAATATTATTAGAGTTATAAAAATTATAAACATTTGATAATAAATTCTTTTTATCAATTTGAAAAGTTAGTGATACAAATGTTATATACTCTCATTCTAATACCCTCTCTAGGACTGTGAATAAATTCTGATATTTATGGATAATAATAATATATTACTCCACCTATTATAATTACAATTATAATAACTACTATCCATTTATAATTTTAAGATTTAGTATCCTCAGAATTAATATCCTATTTAGATATTTTGTATTTTAAGAAATTGTGTCCTAATTATCAATATATTTAATTTCATAAGGTTCTAATATAAATTTAATTTTATATATAATCCAAAGGAATAAATTTCTATTCATTTTGTATAATAAATATTTAATAAATTTTAAATGTAAATGATAAAAGATCTAAATATTTTAATTACCTTCAAATCATAGATTTTTCTAATTATATTAATAAAAGTTAAAATCTTAAAGAATATACCTTTTTTATTCCATGGTAAATTTTAAATTTATTGTAGTTAAATATATAACTTTAAGTTTTTAAAATTAATCTCATAAGGTTTTAAATAAAATAAAGGGAATTTAATAATACTAAAAAGAAATAAAATTTATAAATGGAGGATGTACCCAAAATATTTTACTAATATAATTGTAATAAAAAGGAGAGGTGAACACAAAAGATTTTAACTGTAAATTATAAGAATAAAACTCATATATTAAAATATAGTAATACAATTATGAATGAGAGAATAGAATTAAATTTTATCCAAAGTAATATTGTTGAAATTTTATTCTAAGTCTTATAAACTTAGCTATTCTAGGTAATTTGTCCTCTAATTTTAAAGATATAATTAATGAATCACCATAGAATACAGATGCTAAATTAATTACAGCAATAAAATAAACTAATGAAGAAACAAATATGAACTACAGCAAATGTTTGTTCTAAATTTAAGGCTGAAAGAAATTCCTTATATAATGAAATTAATTTATTTATTTCATCTATTAAATTATTTTTATCCATCGTAATATTATTATTTAAATTTATTGGGATTATTTATAAATAGCCTAAATGTAGAATTTTGTTTATAATTATCTAAAGGTAGAATTCTTAAAACTTAATAGTCTTATTTTCTTTAGTTATATAATTATACAGAAATTTTATTAAGTTTGTAGAGTTTTGTAACATTAATTTTTACCATTTTTTTTATATTTATATAAAAATATATAAGATATAAAATTTATCTTTAATTAAGATTGTACAGGTAACATATTAAAGGCATGGAATGGTACTGGACTAGCCAATGACCATTCTAATGTATTAGCTGATTCAGCTTCAGCATCAAATTGAGATAATGATGTGAAGTAAGCAGGTACTGCCCAAGGATTATTATTAACTTCTTTACCATTAACAAAAAGATCATAAATAATGTATCCAAATAATACAGTAGCAACTACTGAAATTAAAGATCCAAAACTAGATATAGCATTCCATCCTGAAAAAGCATCAGGATAATCAGGTATTCTTCTTGGCATCAATTGTGTTAATCTTAAATATTATTGTTTTAAATATCTAAACTCTTAACCTTACGGCTAAGTTCAGACTATGTCTTTCAGTTTGAAAATTTATACGACGACAAACTGATTGGGCGCTTCTGTTAAAATTTAACAGTACAGGTTTATTGTTGGTATTACTCACCTGTTAGTCGTTGAACGTTCTGTACTCTGATGCGTCGTCATCTATATACCGAGTAAATATTCGCTGCAAATTGACCCTTTAAGGGTGTTCCTTGCAATTCACCCAATTGTCTATTAAGTTTTTAAAGAACTTAAAGAGGCATTATAATTATTATTTATGTAGTTTTGTTCTAGAATAAATTTTACCTTTGTAAGCTTGTCCCGATTTTAAATATTTTGATAAAGTATCTTTACCTAATTTAAATATCTTACTACATTTAACAGTAGGATAAGTTCCTATATAAGACATATTTTCAGAATTATATACATAAACAAGCTTAGTTATTTTATAAAGTGTTATTGAAGATTTTGTGGTTCCAAATAAAGGATTATTCGATCCTGTTTTATCTCGTGTCTGCATATAATTAAATTCAGAAGAGAATAGTTTATTATACATAGGATTTAAAGTTCCAGATCTACTAATACGGAATTCATCTTTATGTTTAAATCCTAAAGTAGTACCAGCTCGAGGTGTATTATTTAAATTTAACAAAGGGTAATTATTAAATAATAAATCTAAATAAAATTGTTCTCGTGAAAGCATAAATTCCTTAGTAACAGAACCAGTTTTTCCTAAATCTTCTAATATTAATAACATAAAATTGTTATGCGTATAATGACATATATTATTATAAATAGGGTAATTTCTTTTTAAAACACTAGGTGTTCAATAAGATAATAATCTACGAGAACCATTTCAAGCACTTCCAACATACATTTTACTGTTGATTAAATTTATTCATTGATAAATAATTGTACGTTCTTTATTTTCTATTCCTATTAAATTACGATCTAAATTAGGTTTATATACACGTACAGGTTTATTTAAATATTCAGGAAAAATATGAGGACCAAAAGGTTTAATTAAAATAACAGAAAGATAAAGAGAATCAATTATACTCGAACAAAAACTATTTGAAATTACATAAATAGATAATATTAATATTATACCAGCCAATCCTAAGAAATGTTGAGGGAAGAATGTTAAATTAACCCCCACAAATAAAGTCCAGAAGTGGATTTTACCTAAGAATTCATTATATGTTCTACCTATTATTTTAGGTATCCAATAATAGAACCCTGCAAATAAAGCAAAAACAGCTCCCATTGATAATACATAATGAAAATGAGCAACTACATAGTAAGTCTTTTTATATATATAATTATATATCTTATATAATTATAATTATATTTTATTTAGAAAGTATTATAACTAATATTAATTTAGACATAAAAATACAGATAAATAACATAATAATACACCAAATTATGATGAAATTTCTAGAAACAGACCATACAGAGGTATATCTATTATACATGTAATTTAATAGTTTTTTCAATCTTTCATTTTTGATATATTTAGTTATATCTATTTTTTTTTCTAATAAAAAAGCAGTTAGTAAAACATTACATAAAATTGTTAGAAACCAAATTTCTATATTTATAAACATATTTAATTCAGGTATTAAATTTAAAGGAAATTCTGAAGATAGGTTATTATTATTACTATTATTTACAATTTCAGAAATACTATTAGATATAAATTTATTTGTAGTTTCTGAATTAGAGTTTAATATTTTATTAGCTGTTATATTTATAGTTTGAGCTACTAAAGATGTTCCTACTACCAATGCTGCTTTAGCACCTATATTAGGTACGTTTTTAGCTAATTCTAATCCTACTGTCATACCAGCAGCTGTAGAAAAAGCAGTAGAAGCAACTTGTGTTATTTGTACAGGTACACTAACATTGGCTACAGGATTATTAAAATTAATTACTGAGTTACTTGCACCTACAACAGTGTTATCTTTATTTTCAGCCATATTTAATATTATTTCACCTAAATTCAAGTTAACACTCATAATAAAATTATAACAATAAATTAGATAAAATTCTATTACTACAAACATACAAAATAAAAATAAAAATAATTTCCAAAATAAAGATATTTTTAATATTCTGCTACTGATATATTTTAGCATGTAAATATCTACTTTATTAAAAAATAGATTTCCAATAGAGGATTTATTAGAATAAAACCATAACCTTCCTAAAATTAAACCTATAAAAACACTATTAAATAGGCCTATATTATATATTCTTGGGTTTGTCATATAAGTGATTTTTTCACTGTTTTCTACGAAATGATTACAAAACTGTAAATTACTAATAGGAGTAATTTCTGAAATAAAATCTTTAAAATTTAAGGTTGTAACAGTCAAAAATTTAAAATTATGTAAGTATATTTTATATTTCTTATCTCACGATAAGGATCGGACTATCTCTTATCTACTTATTAAACTTAATTAACGTTCGACTACCACGTATAGTCTCTACGGATCCTACTCCTATTAATAAAATTATTATAAACATCTAATTATGTGTATATTATTCATATAATTTTTGTAATTTTTTGTAAAATAATTAAATAATAGTTTGGTTTCCACGGGATAGCCTTTTAAATCTGTAGAGTAGAAAGTGCATAAATTTTTCTATTTAAAAGATTTCCCCGTTAGCAATAAATTATTAATAATTTATTACCGATAAATTAAAACAGAATATCTTAATTTATCACAGTGGTAAGACAACATGACACTATTTAAAATTTAAAAGATCTTTAAATTTAGAAAATGAAAGTAATTTTTCACCAAGTAAAGGATAATTTAAGCAATGATTAATAATGTCAATTAATATTGTTTTTCTATAAACTTCTATTACTCAAAAATTATTATTAATATTTCTTATTTGATTTAAGATATTAAAATGAGTTTTTATTTTATCTAAAATATATTTATCATTTTGTTGTCCTATGGAAAAAGAGTAAATATTATTATTATTTCTAATAATAAAACAACCTTCAGCTTCAATAAACCCAGATAACCATTCATTGAAATAACCATTATCAAAAATTAATTTAGTATTATTAGTATTTAAATACTTTTTATCTCTGTTATTTAAGTACCAATCTACATTATTTTCTTTGAAACATTTTAACATAAATTTTAGTTGAGATATTAATCTAGAAGTTAAAGGTGGGTAATTTTTAAATATCTGAATAATTTGTTTAATTTGTTTTCTTCTATTTTCTACTCAAATAATAAATTGATTATTACCTATTACTTTAACATTCCCTCCGATATATGTTTTTATTAAATTTAACATTTTTATATTTTCAGGACAATATTTTAATTTGATTACTAATCTATATTGTAAATTTTTAGTCCTTCAATGGTTTACTTGAATACTTCCATCCCCATCCATTAATCCTACTCAGAATTTATGAATGTAAAAAGGATCTTTTTTTAATCTATCATGTAATGCAACATCTAAACTAGCGTTAGATAAAATTACTCCAGTTAATCCACCAATTGTGAATAAAGCTAAGAATCCTAAAGAGAAAATTAAAGGTGTTGTGAATTGTAAACTACCTCCGTATAAAGTAGCTAACCAAGAAAAGATTTTAATACCCGTAGGTACTGCAATTACCATAGTAGCCGCAGTAAAATAAGCTCTTGTATCCACATCTAAACCTACACTAAACATATGATGAGACCATACTAAGAATCCTAAGATTCCAATAGAAAACATTGCATATACCATACCTAGATAACCGAATATAGGTTTACCTGAGAAAGTTGAAACAATATGACTAACAATACCAAAACCAGGTATAATTAAAATATAAACTTCTGGATGTCCAAAGAACCAAAATAGGTGTTGATATAATACAGGATCACCTCCACCAGCTGGATCATAGAAACTAGTATTAAAATTTCTATCTGTTAATAACATAGTTATTGCTCCAGCTAATACTGGTAATGATAATAATAATAAAATTGCAGTTACAAAAATAGACCATACAAATAAAGGTAATTTATGTAAGCTCATTCCATTAGTTCTCATATTTAATACTGTAGTAATGAAATTTATAGCACCTAATAATGAAGATACTCCAGCAAGATGTAAACTAAAAATAGCTAAATCTACACTACCACCAGAGTGTGATTGAATAGATGATAAAGGTGGATATACTGTCCACCCTGTTCCTGCTCCTTGTTCTACTAAGGAACTTAATAATAATAAAATTAATGAAGGAGGTAATAACCAAAAACTAATATTATTTAATCTAGGGAATCTATAACCTTTAAGTAGTTTCCTACCCGGACGGACTATGTCTTCATCATTGTCATTGAATAACAATGAGCTTCGCGTGTAGTCTCTGAGGATCCTACTAAAATAAAACATAAAATAGATATATAACATATGATTGGTTATAATTTAATTTGTGGTTTATTTGTTGGTTTCCTGCATATTCTTCCCATGTATATATAATTTTTACGATTAACTCGGTCGAAACAACAACCTTATAATTTACTAAATCCAGTTAAGTGTATATATATCTGTTAATATAAGATAATTATCTTATAATTCGAGAGATTCCATGCATATAGCGAAGTTATAATATAAGAATTCACACTCTTACACGGCATTCCCTTTTTTGTAAAAAAATATATAATCTTTTAATGTAAATTTTTTAAATGGTCTCAATTAAAAGATGTTCTTTTTAAATTCATGTTTTTTTTTTAAAATATCTATAGTAATAGTGCCTTCTTCAGTATAATGACTGTGTTCTAAGATTAAATTAGCCGCTTTTGCTCAATCTTTATAATCTAGAAATTTAGATGAATATAAAGGAAAAGACGTAAAATAAGTTATAATAATTAATAAAGACTTATGATTAGATGCTGTTAAATTGAAAGATTTAGTACCTGTAGAAATTTGGTTTCTAATTTTTAAATTGCAACTTAAAAATGCAGCTATTTCGGTTAAAACAGAATAATAGCTTTCTTTAGTTAGAGATTCATGCATTCTTTGTTCTATTCTTAATCTACAAGAAATCTTTCTTTTTTTAGTATTATTTTCTAATTTAGTATGTTGAATAGAGAAACTTCCATCAGCATCTATAAATCCAGCTAATCAACTGTCTTGATCTAAATGTCCTTTCTTTAAGGATAATTTTGTTATATTAGAACTGTGATTTTTATTAACTCAATCTATTAAATTATGTAATTGAATTATTTTTGGTGTTTTTAACTCACCATTAATATATTCAATTATTTTTTTAAGCCCTTTCACAAGAGAAACTTCTAAAACACAAGCATTATCTTTAGGTCTATATTTTATATATCCAGAACCTATTATTTCAAGTAACTTTGTAGCTAATGGTTCATTTTTTAATGAAAAAGGTATGCAAAATATCGGATTATGTGTATTTTTTGCATTATCTGTAGGAAATAGAATATAACCATTTCTCTCAAATAAACCAGCTAAATACGAATTCAGTATAATTTTATTATTTTTGATTTTCATTTCCATTTTCATTTTCGTTATTTTTACTTATTTCTTAAATTAATGTACATGTTAACATAACTATTTATGTTAGTAGACAAGTCTCCATAAATATACCCAGTAAAAGCTAAAGTTAGTATTATTATTAATATTAATAATAAAATATAGATATTACTTATATTCTTGTTAAAATTTAATTTTCACACAATAAGTAATGTTAAAGAAATCATTACAATTATAGATATATAATTAATTATCTTTAAATTAAATAATACGTCTGTTATTAATTTAATAGACACAGGACTATCAGTAATAATATTAGGATTAAATGAGATATACCCGTTTATAAAATTGTCTATATTAGTAGACATTTTGTAAAGAGCATAAGCATCCACACTTAACGCGGACATTATTATGGAAATACTAAACCATATTCATACAATACTCATTTGTTTATTTAACTTAATTATTTTATTCAAATAAAATTCTAATTTAGTATTAAAATTATTACCTAATAAATTGGATAAATTTAAATTAATATTATTTTTAAAATATAATTTATATACTAATTGTATTATTAATACATATATTATACCCAAACAAGCATAATTCATAATTTCTCCATTTAATAATAATTGTTGTAAAGGACTAATATTAGAATCATCTATAAATTTGCTTACATATGGTCTTAAATAAGTACTTACACCAACTATTGTAGCACATAAACCTATTTGACTCCAGATTTGACCCACTATTTGACTCAATCCTTGTTCTATAGCTTTACCTGCTTCTTTATCAATTGTTATATGAACATGTGCATGAAAATTTACATCATTATTATCCTTAGCGTAGTTTATTATATCCATTAACATAGTATAAGAATAAGCAAGAATAATTATAGTAAATAATGTAAACAAAACAGAAAATATCTGTAAGCATTTTATTGCTTTATGTTCAGATAATTTTCAATCATTTAAATATAGAAGTACAAAACTAAATGTAAATAAAGATGAACTAATAAAAAATAAATAAGATTGTATAACATCTATTAAAATATTAAATTGTATAAATAAACAAGTAATTATGACTACACTTATTAAACCAAGTATTATATATTCAATCTTGTAGTTATTTATTTTATTATACTGAATTCTATTATTTTGAATTTTATTGTTCTGAATTTTATTATAGGTTGAATAAGATCTTTTATCTGAAAATTTAATTTTTGAATTATATATATTTTTTTTTACAAATTGGTCCTTTTGTTTTGCCATATCTGGACCTCCGATTAATAATGGTAATAAATAATTCATTTGTTTATAATTGTTAAATTATATTTGGACTATATCTTCATCCATTTGTTGGGTATTAATGGAGCATAACGTGTAGTCTCTGAGGATCCTATATAAATAAAGATAATTTATTTATTTTTGTTTCCTGCGGATTATACATTAATATTTTTATTAATTTTTAGGGTTATGTACATTTAATTACATTTTAGAAAAAAAAAAACCTAATAAGGGTAAATTTTCACAACTCCTATAATAAAACTTTAGCAACTTCCCGCAAATAGTTATGTTTTATATGATAATATTACTATTACCTTCGGCAATTTTTTTATATACAAAAAATTTTTGTTTTTATTTAAATAAGAGAATCTAAATGAGAGAAATCAAATTTTACACGTTTATTATTAAACTGAGCTTTTATTTGCTCTATCTTTACTAAATCTTCATTCATTAAAGGTTTACCAGCACGTAATTTAATTTGTTCTACTACTTGTTTTCAATCTTTATAATTCAAATATTTTGAAGAGTATAAAGGAAAACGATCATAATAGTCTATTACGTGTTGGTGACTAGTTAAATTAGAGGATATTACCATATAAGAATAAAATATTTGATCTTTTTTTATTCTGGATCTAGAATATACATTAACATCTAAATATCTAGCTATAATACTAAGTATATTAAAATAACTAATATTAAAAAATTCTAAATTAGAGTCTCTATGATAATTTTGTCTTAATTCTATTCGAAAGAAAGCTTGTACTCTTTTTGTAGTAATTCTATCTCTTTTCTTTCTATCTGTTAAATTAATACTAAAATTCCCATCTCCATCAGTAAACCCAGCTAATCATGCATTACTATCTATAGATGAAGGATCTAATCCTAAAAATTCAATATTTGTGTTATGAAAATCATTAAATCATTTTATTGCACGATGTAATGCTTCTATCTTAGGTGTACGCATATAACCGTTAATAATATTAATCATTTTTATAACATCTTCTATTTTTTGAATACTCCATATAACACAACCTTGAGGTTGTTTTTTATAAAGTTTACCTATTTTAGTTATTAAAATTAACTTTTCAGCTAAGGGAGTATCATTTAAATGAAAGACTATTAATATTTTAGGTAAATATTTCTTAGCTTTTGAATTTGGATCGTATATAGCAAAAGATCCATCAGCTTCTATTAATCCTGCTAAATAAGCTCCTAATTTTAATCTTAATTCTAATTCTGGTATAGAATTTGATTGTATATTCAAATTATTTGCCTGTAAATTTGTAATTTCTCTCTGTGATTCCAATTTTAAATAATTGTTAATTTTTATTTGAATTTTACCGAAACCTCCTACTAAACCTGGCATTACCATAAAGAAAATCATTATAAATGCATGAGCACTTATAATTACATTAAATAATTGATGATCCCCTGATAAAATTTGTACTCCAGGTGCCATTAATTCCATTCTAATAAGAACAGAAAAAGCAGTTCCTATCATACCTGCAAAGATAGAAAAAATTAAATAAAGTGTTCCAATTTCCTTAGCATTAGTTGAAAAAAGCCAATTCAAAATAAAATAAAATTAAAAACAATTTTTTTTCTGTTTAGTTTAAAAAAAAAATAAATTTTTTTTAAAAACGACCTAATTAAGCCCTTTATCTCTTAAATTTTGTATCTCTTAAATTTTTAATATATTAAATTTTCTAAACATATGTTATCTTAATATTAATGGTTTAATTTATAAATATATAAAATAAGTTATATATCTTATTTTTATTCTATTAATATTATTTTTGTTTTTATTTGTATTATAACCTTACAAAAGTTTTTAGAATTTATTTTTGTAATTAAGGATATTTAGTTTTATCCTCTCATTTTATTCACAATTTATAGAATCATTTTTAATAATTAAATAAGGATAAAATCTTATTTATATTTTGTTATATAAAAATTTATGTTTTATTAAAATAAATAATTTTTTAATAATTAAAATGGAAGTTTTTTTATCAATTATATTAATTACCCTAAAAATAAAATAAAAATTTTTCTTTAACTAATCGGAATAGAGGCGATTCGAACACCCAAGAGTTGCCTCAGAACAAGTAGCAATTGCCATATCTTTCCAAATGATAACTATTCCTCTAATCACGAGCGGATCTTATAATAAAGTATAAATTTATTATCATTAATTTTTTTCTTATTCTATTATCATTTAGTTATTTTAGTTATATTTTTTATAATTATGAATAATTAGGTAATTACTTTTTTTTTAGTCTTTATCAGATTCGAACTGATACTACTATCGTGAAGGGATAACGGGCTACCATTACACTAAAAGACCTAGAAAGGAGTGCGTTATTTGGATTTGAACCAAAACTTGCAGCCCATGAAACTGCCGTGCGAACCTTTACACCATACCGCATAGTAAATATATATATAATATATAATATAATATATATATACTTTATAATAAACACTATCATTGAAACATTATATTACAAACAAAGAGACTCGAACTCTTAAGGAATTACTTCCACTCCTGCTTAAGAGGAGATTGTTTACCAAAATTTCAACATGTTTGTAAAGTTAAATTATTTATAATATCAATTATTATTAACTTCACTTCTTTTATTTTAAATACTAATTTCTTTTATTTTAAATACTAATTTTAAATAGTACAAGCCGAAAAAGGGTCATCTTATCCCACTATCTGTTTCGTCACGGAACAAGAAGAAGTCAGTACATTCCATTGATTTATCAGCTCAAGAAAGCGATATTCGTCCTTTCCACCAACAGATTCTCCCGTTGCTCCTAAGAAAGATGGGCAAGAAACGATGGTTCAAGATTAATGCGAACGAACGAACACACGTGGTGAAAACACTACGGCATCTTCATTTCCACCCGATTGATAAACCGAGCTACGCAAACTGTTTACCAAAATGGACTTGCGCTGGGGATACAACAACATCCGCATCAAAGAAGGCGATGAATCTAAAGCCGCATTTGTGTGCTTCCGTGGCGCCTTCGAACCCTTGGTCATGTACTTTGGATTATGCAATTCTCCTGCAACATTCCAAACCATGATGAACGACATCTTCTCGGATATGGAAGACGCCGTTGTTGTCTACATTGATGACATCATGATCTTTACCAAATCCGACGACCCTGCTGTCCATGCCAAAATAGTCAGAGAAGTTCTTCGTCGCCTAGAAGAGAATGACCTTTTCGTCAAACCAGAGAAATGTGTCTTCCATACCAAAGAAGTAGAATTCTTGGGAATGACAATTACTCCCGAGGGAATCAGAATGGACGACGATAAGGTCAAGGCAATCACTGAATGGCCAATTCCGACAAATGTCAGAGGTGTCAGAAGCTTCCTTGGGTTAGCAAACTTCTATCGCCGTTTCATTCAGGACTATGCGCAAGTGGCTAGACCCTTGAATGATCTTACCAAGAAAGATGTAAAATTCGCATGGGAAGACGCACAGCGAAACGCCTTCAACACATTGAAACAGAAATTCATCAACGCTCCCATACTCGCTTTCCCAGACAATGACAAACGCTTCCGTTTAGAGTCGGACGCATCTAATTACGCCACGGGTGCTGTTCTATCCATAGAACAAGGAGACAAATGGCATCCCGTCGCATTCTCTTCCCACTCCATGTCACCGGAAGAACGCAACTATCCCATTGCGGATAAAGAGATGCTAAGCGTTATCAGAAGTCTAGAACACTGGAGACATTATCTGGAAGGTTCTAAGCACGAGTTTGAGATCTGGAACGATCACGCGAATCTTCAGTTCTTCATGACTCGGCAAGATCTAAATCGACGGCAAGCACGCTGGTCTCAATATCTTAGCCGATTCAATTTCAAATGGTTACACAAGGCAGGTTCCCAAATGGGAAAAGCCGATGCCTTATCAAGAAGAGAAGATCACGCAATCGGTATCGAAGCAGATAACAAAGCTGTCCTTGTAATACCTCCGGACAGAATAGCTGCCACGTCAACTGTTCAGCTCTCAACCGATTCCGATCTAATCAAGAACAAAATCAGAAAAGCAACCTTCAAAGTACGTGAAACAGAAGTCATGAAACTCTGTAAGGAACACGGCATTTGTGAAGAGTCTGATGGGATTCTGATTGACAAGAAAGGAAGACTATACGTTCCTGAAGAAGAAGATCTCCGCATGGAGATTATTCGACTTCATCACGACACACCCCTTGCTGGGCATCCCGGATATGAAAAGACGATTGAACTGCTACAGCGCAGTTATGCCTGGCCAGGAATGGCTACGCTCGTAAAAAACTACGTCTCACGCTGTGACAGATGTGCACGTTTCAAAGGGATAAACTATGCTCCTTCCGGAAAGCTCCGCCCCCTTGAAGTTCCGGATCTTCCCTGGGAACATATCTCTGCAGATTTCACTACCGATCTGCCTCTCTCGAATGGATTCGATTCTATTCTTGTCGTCGTTGACAGATTCTCCAAAGAAGTCGAATTCATTCCCTGCAACAAGACAGTCACCGCTCTCGACACCGCCCGTCTTTATCTAACCCATGTATGGAAACATCATGGACTTCCTAAAACCATCATATCGGACCGAGGTCCGCAATTTGCATCTCAAGTGATGAAAGACATATGCAAACGTCTTGGCATTACGCCCAAACTTTCCACCGCCTTTCATCCACAGACTGATGGACAAACTGAACGTATGAATCGAGATCTACAACAGTATCTCCGCCTATTTACGTCAGAAAAGCAAGAAGAATGGACTGATTGGTTGCCAATTGCGCAATTCTCATATAATTCGAAGAAGCAAGCTTCTACATCTAAGGCACCTTTCAACGTCACGCACACATATTCTCCAAGAATGGAAATAGAGAATTACACGTCTAAAGCACCAGCTGCTACGGACTTTGTTGACACACTCGCTAACACGTTGAAAGAAACCAAAGATAACATAATAGAAGCTCAGAAGCGTATGAAGACGCAAGCCGACAAACACCGTTCTGAATCACCATCTTACGCAATTGGTCAGAAAGTCTGGTTGTCTACAACTAATCTCCGCCTGGCGCAGAGATCTAAGAAACTTTCCCCACGATGGTTGGGCCCTTACGAAATCACAACCCTGATTGGACGGAACGCACTACGTTTGAAGCTTCCGCGTACCATGAAAATTCACCCCGTCGTTAATGTTTCACGTGTCAAACCATATAAGGACAGGTTATGGAAGCAAACCATTGATAAGCCTGGGCCTGTGATTGTGACAGAAGACAGAGATGATGAATATGAGGTGGATTACATTGTTGATTCTCGATTACAAGGAAAAACCCTGAAATACCTCGTGCACTGGAAGGGCTATGCGGAATCTGATCGGACATGGGAACCGAGATCGAATCTCAAAAATGCACAGGATGCAATAAGGGAATTCAACAAGATACATCCGTCCGCACCACGATTCCTTCGCATGTCACGGAGTCTATTCGAGTCACTGTTCCAGCCGTATGACAACCTAACGAGTCAGGTGGATAATGGACAAATCAATTGGTTGAATACCGTGCCGGATACCAAAAAGGTATAAAAAGATTGATGCTTGATGGTCTTCATTCTCACGGTTTCTCTTCCACAAACCACCATCATCACCAATGGATCTCAACGATGTCTACGCTTGGGAAAGTGTCCTCCGCGACATATTCATTCGCAACTTCACTAGGGATCGAGGAAACTTCGTCCTCTCCCTCCTCTTTATACTCTTCATCATCTGCAACGGTTGGATTCTCCGCATGCTCATCCCCTTCCTCCTCGCCGTCATCGCCATCGTCGTCGTCACCATCGCCATCCAATATCTCATGTTCGCTCAGATGATCGTGACCAGACGATCCACATCTATTGAGGTTAACTGGGACTGGACGACAAGGTGGATGAAGCTCGTCGTATGGCACCCGGATCTGAACAAGTGGGACAATGTGATAGAAGAACAGCCAGAGAATCCTGATCAGCAGGAATGGCCCACAAACTGGCCTGATCTCGCTGAACCTCCTATTCCTGACCCTGCACTCGTAGGTGCTCCCCACCCTATTCCTGTAGATGAAAACGATGGTAATCCATTCGAACCACCAGTAACCTGGACGAACAACAACCTTCAGGTCGCTACTGCTCCGCCAGCTAATGGAGTACCATGGATGAATCAAGGTCCACTCATCGAAATCTGATCGTCTAGGAATACGATCCATAGAGAGGGGGTAGTGTTACGAACGCTCCATTCCTTATCCTAATCATCTCTACATCCCATTACGCTTACTAGGTTTCTCTTCGTTTCGTGGACTTAGTCGTTTCACTTTCTCTTTTGTTATCTTATCTTATCGCATCACGTGACTTACTTACATAAGCTAGGTCTAGACCTTCGCTTACTAACTGATGACTCACCGCTCACTCGTCAGCATCAGTCAGCATTACTCATCATATGACTCACGCTTACTCATTCCGCAGTAGAGCTAGTTACGCCATTGGCTAGTAGTCAGTATGAGTCATACCCAGTCACCTACGATAAGGTTTAGTCACAACATGTACAAACATTGACAATAGTATATAAACCCGGGTCGACAAGCACTGGACTCCCCAGTCTTGTTCTCCTGGAGTTTCCTCATCGAACCTCAGCCAAGTTCATCGGCTCGCTATTGTCTAGTGTGAGTCTTAGCTCTTAGTTGAGTTGAGTCGTTTCAGTTTCCAAACCTGCTCCTTTGCATCCATCCTCTCACTTGCCCGCTGTTGTTCAGGGAGACATAGTTTCTGTAAAAACTATACGACAAACCTGTCAACTAATACCTTTAGCTTCTGGTTCATCCCAGTGGCCATCAGAATGGAAGTCCAACAATGTACTAGACAATTGTTCTTCTTTTTTACTCAACAATTGGTCTAGCAAGTACTCTTATCAGACGTTGTATTAGATATTTTTATCAATACTATATCATATGTAATATTTGGGGATATCAAATGGCACATAAGGTGCCAAAGTATACCCTATAGCACAAATGGCCCCCTTATAGCACAAAAAGCCCCCTTGTGCACCATAGCAGCACAAATGACCTGTTATGGCATAGGGGGTTTTTCCTGATGTCAATAGTATATAAGTAGCCCTGTACTTATCACAGACCCCAGTCTAATCCATTTGTTGCTTCACTGCAATTAAGCTTTAGTACTCAGCATATTCCTTCGCAAGGCTTAGTGTTGCCTTAAGTCCCCGCTGAAACGACTCAACTCAATCAAGAGCTAGCGCTATCATCAGACAACATGCCCTAGCGAAACCACATCAACTCAGTAACTAGAGCTGAGGATCAGACTAGGCAAGCAGGAGCGCTTGGCCCATGAAGTTCAAGAAGAGGAAACTCCAGGAGAACAAGACTGGAGAGCCAGTGCTTGTCAACCCGGGTTTATATACTATTGACAGTGTTTGTACATGTTGTGGCTAAACCTTAACTATATGACTAGGTATGACTAGATATGAGTCATGGCGAGTAACAGCCAATAGCGTATATGACTAGGAAGCGAGATGAGTCAGCGTGAGTCAGTATGAGTCACGGTGAGTCATAATGAGTCAATAAGAGTCTGAGTCATGGTGACTCGGTATGAGTCATGGACAGTGGGGAAGATGCACAGCCACGCACAGCCACGTTATGTAAGCGAAAGGCTAGACCTAGCTGATGTCAGCAGGTCACGTGATGTGATCTTGATAAGATAAGATAACAGAAAAGGAGAGAAAGCGACTAAGTCCAAAAGTGAAAGAGAAACGTAGTAAGTGTAGTGAAGTGCAGGAAAGACTAGGATA
>JBBPTG010000160.1:0-56908 GCA_038093975.1 Chalciporus piperatus
GACATCGCTCTTCTTCTTCAGGAAGTAGATCCAAGGGAAGCGGGAGAAGTCATCGACGATTAGAAGCCAGAACCGGAATCCTTCCCTGGACTGTGGAGTTATAGGACCTCCGACATCCGTGTGGACCACTTGGAGTGCGTGTGTAGCTCGGGGTCTTTCCAGTAGCTCGAACGGAAGCTTCTTCATCTTTCCGAGAACGCAGGACTCACAGAATTCCGGAGTTCCAGAAAGCGTGTCAATCCCTTGGAGTTGACCATGCCTGATCATATGCTGAATCCGGGGGATGGAGATGTGTCCCATGCGTCGATGGAGGAGGTTGATATCCACAGTGGCATGCGCAGCCTCCGGAGTGAGCATTGGAGTGGCTTCCGCGTGGTACAAACCCTCCTTGTGTGTTCCAACGATGATGGGAACAGGCCTCTTCCGGATGTGGCAGATGGAGGAGTTCGCAGGAAAGAGGGTGGATAGTCCAGCATTGGACAGGCGATGGACGGAGATGAGAGAAATCCGGAAGTCTGGAATGAGGAGGACATTGCTTAGGATGACCTCAAACGTCTTCCCTTTGACAGTGGAGCGAAGTGGAACGGATCCAATTCCGATCGCGGAAACGGTGGAGTTGTCTCCGAATGACACGGGACGTGGTGGATGAAGTGGATGGTACGTGCGGAACCAGGAACGGTGCGGAACCATGTGGGATGTTGCTCCAGAGTCGATGAGGAGTGAGAAGTCAGCCAGCTTGGGTTCAGACGACAGATAGGCGTGAACACGTTGGATTAGAGACTCAGATACACTCTCCTTAGCTACGTTTGCACTTTCCGGAGGTCCGGAACTTTGGTCTGGACGCTCTTCCGTCGCATTAGCCTTTTCCCTTTCCTTTCCCTTTCCCTTTCCTTTCTGTCCAGGTCCTCCGCCTTCGCGAAGCCTCTCGACCCACTTCTTGTAAGCGAAGCAGTTGGACGAGTCATGTCCATTGGACTGATGGTGCTCACACCAGGCAGAGGAGTTTCCAGGAACTCTTCCGGACGCTTTGAGGGCGGAATCAGAAGTTCCGGACGGATTGAGACGGGATTCCTCAGATAGAACACGAAGTTCGATGGTGTCGAACGTGAGTTTGTCTTTCTCAACGGTGTTGATGATGGAGGATGTGAACATGGTCCAATTCGGAGTTTTGGGAAGGGAGTTGAGGAGTGTGAAGGCAAGGAGTTGTGGATCGATGGTGTATTGCATCCCGAGGAGTTGGCGTTGGATGGTCCGGATGGAAGCGACGTGCTCAGAGATGGCAGAGGTGCCGTTCCAGGCAGTGGAGAAGAGACTGCGGAATGAATGGAAAGCGTCGGAAACGCTAGGAGTTGCATAGAGCTCCAGGAGTTTATCCCAGAGTTCCTGAGCAGTCAGGATGTTCTCCGTTTGCATCAGGATAACGTCATCCAGGTGGGTTTGGATGATTCCGAGTCCGTGCGCTTTCTCATCTCGTTCCCTCCACTTACGGATCTCCTCTGCCGTTGGACCAGTGGTAGAAGGGGTGGTGGTCGTAGCAGGAGTAGGAGTGTTTCCGGATGCGGAAGTGGACGGAGCAACTGCGGGAGTGGCTGTGCTAGAGGTTCCGGAAACTACGGATAGCGAGGGATCCGGATCCGTTCCTAGTACAACGCCTAGAACCTTTTCGCTTCTGAGGAGGACGGTGATGCGAAGACGCCAGGTGGTGAAGTTTCTGGGTCCCATCAAGCGAGGGACTGTGGAAGTCCGGGTGGTAGTATCCGATGTCATGATTATGACAGGTGACAGATGACAGGTGACAAGACAGTTTGATCGACAGGTGACAGGAGATGGTTCCTATGTCGGAGTGATCTGAGGATGTCTAGAACGGTCCGGAAGGGCGCGGGAAAATTGCGCGAGAGTGGATAGAGTCAAGGGACTCGGAGTCGTTGGGCAAGAGGACCGTTTGCTGCTAATGGGCGCTAGCCAGGGCTCATAACCTGTGAAAACTAAACGAACTCAGCCGATGCCTAAGAGAGGCGGAAACGACTATATTCACCTAAACGAACTAGGTACAACTCAAATAAGTAAAGGAACTAAGTAAAGAGAGTAAATACTCACCTCAGCCGATGCCTAAGAGAGGCGGAAACGACTGAGGTGCTCTGGAAGTGAGACGAGGAATTTAAGTAAATGGGTGGAGATGTGCTCGGAACGATCCGACGTGATTCCGGTCCGGAATGACCGATTCCGGGTGCAAAGGATCAAGCCATGTCAAGGACTTGACATGGATAAGAATAGAAAGGGTGAATGGTGAACAGAGATGTCACGAAAGGGAATAGACAAGTGAATGACATATAGGAGAACATACGAATGTAAAAGGGATCCGTTCCAACGAATCCGGAGATGTTTCCGTGCGTTCCGGACATCGGAAACGTCGGATTAAACACGGAATGTTTCTGGAAGTATCCGGAAACGGATAGGGGCTATCCGGAAGCGGAAAGGAGCGGATAGGCACGGATTGGACTATATTTTGACATCGACTGTATGTACTTCGACGGTACAGAACGACTGTCTTCTGCTCATCGAGAGTCTGGTTTGGGGAGACTACCGTATTCGATGGGCCGCCTGAAGTCCGCCACTGATTCGTTTCAGGAATCAAAAGGGCCGACCTTTTCTATGTTTGTCTGATGGGGGTGGTCAACTTCGGGACTGAGCTCTCTGACTGACGAATCTTAGAGATTTCTATCAGTTCGCTTTGTCCGAGTTCTCTACCCCTCCTCCGAGATTACAGCCGTAAGTGATTTGCGCCATTTCGTCCACCAATCACCATTAACGATCGTTTCCTCCCTGCTCCAAGACTCGTTCGACATCTCATGATCATGGGTCATTGATCAACTAATATCGTGTTTTCGTGAGATTGATCGCGGATGGGACTCTGACTGGCTGGCAGATCTATGACGGTTCCTTGAATGTCAGTCCTCGTAGGTATAAAAGCTCGCGCGAAGAACTTCCTTCTGCACCCAGCTTGTACGATTCGAACAATCATGTCCACGTCGCCTCTCTCAGCTCTTCCACCACTGGACTGCTCATTGCTCTTACCCGACTTGATTAGCTTCCATATGCGCAAGAATCCAAGTTTGCATATGTTCGTCTACGCAGACGCTAAATCCCCAGAGCACACGACCAAAATCACCTTCCTCGAGTTTGGTCGTGCTGCGCATCGGGTCGCACATGTACTGCGCCCCAACCGAGATGGCGACGAGGGGCAAGTTGTCATGCTCATCGCTAACGATACACTCTTGTACCATGCTCTCTCCATTGGCATGTCTGTTGCTGGATTGGTTGTAAGTGCACCCACGCGAACGTCAGGAACTGCCTCTCATTGCATTGATCACTTGCAGCCTTTCTTGGTCTCTCCCAGAAACTCTCCCGCGGCCGTGGTTGACATGATGAAGAAAACTAACTGTTCACGAATCGTGACGTTACACCATGTACACCATGTATTGATCGATGCTGTTCGCGATGCGATTCCTGACGTTCAGTTGACAATTGAAGAAGCACCAACCCTGTCTTATGCATTTCCGAACCTTGGGAACGAAGTCGAAGACGACCCGTTTGTCCCATATCCACCGGCGGTATCACGCCCGGACTTAAACCAGCCTGCAATCTATGTTCACTCCTCCGGTAGCACCGGTTTCCCCAAAGCTATTCCTCACACTCACAGAATTCAAATCCAGTTAATGAGTCAGCGTGAGTGTATTGTCCTCCGTCGTTCCCTATTCCTCGTTGCAAATGCGGACATTAGCTATAATTCAAGATCTCTGCCACATACCTGCACCGCGTCGCGTAGGTGTCATGGCGCTTCCCGCATCCCACATTTATGGAATGGCTGTTCAGCTGTATCTTCCAATTGCATGCCTTGTCACGGCTGTTATCTACGCACCCCAGGCGAGATCTGATCCGGATGCCGCGCCTGTCATACCAACGGCAGGCAATATCCTCGATGCCGTCCAGCGGACCAAATGCAAGGTATTGATGGTCGTTCCGACCTTTCTGGAGCAGTGGTCGATCTCCGAGGCAGCCGTGGATGAACTCAAGAAGCTGGACGTCATTGTAAGTGACTTCTCCGGTGCCACAGACTATTTACCGTTGGTAACTGTTTCCTTTTCAGGTTTATGGAGGTGGTGCTTTGTCCGAGAAGATTGGTGATGTCTTATGTGCCGCTGGCGTACCTCTCGGAGCAGGATACGGGGGGTCAGAGTTTGGTTTACCTGCAGCCCTTGTCTCCATCAACGACGTTAAAGAGGGTGACTGGATGTACTTGTGTTTTGTGGATAGCCACAAGGTTCGGTGGGCTCCCCAAGGAGATGGTACTTATGAATTGCAAGTGTTGGTAAGCATGATTCACATCGATCATTATCATTGATATTCAATGTGGATACAGACAACTGATCGCAACCAAATGGCTGTCGAAAACCTTCCTGACTTGAAGGGGTTCGCGACTTCAGGTCTTTTCGTCAAGCATCCTACGAAGGACCTATGGAAGATGTGAGTTATGCTGCGTAATCTTCATGTGGTCTCTCAATTGTATGATAGCGTTGGGAGGTTGGACGACGTGATCGTTCTCGCCTCTGGAGAAAAGACTGTCCCAACCCCAATGGAAAACATTATCGGTTCAAGCCCACTTCTCCGGGGTGCGGTCATGTTTGGACGAGAGCGTAATCAGGTCGGGATTCTAGTTGAACCGCGACCCGAACATATCGTCGACATTCGGGACGAAAACACCATCGCTGCATTTAGGACCAAGATATGGTACACTTGTTTCGCTAGGAACGCAATCCGAATCCTTTGTCCTGACCATGTTCCAGGCCAGACATCGAGGAAGCCAACGAAATTGCCCCGGCATTCAGTAGGATATTCAAGGAAATGATATTGATTACGGATCCAGAGAAGCAAATGTCGAGGAATCCGAAGGGAACCATCCAGAAGGAGGCAGTGCTCAAAGCTTATGAAGCTGAGATCGACGCGTTGTATGTATTATTGCCTCGTCTATCTCTCGCGGTCGCTGAATCTCTGTTCCTCAAGATACGACTCATTGGAAGCCCAGTCGCACAACGGGTTAGTTGGGCCGCCGTCTTGGACCGCTGAAGTTATAGCGGACTGGCTGACAGTGATTGCACGCGCGATCACTCGTGGACATAATGTCGACTCTAAATCTGATCTGTTTGCGCAAGGCTTTGATAGGTGAGTCCCCCCAGTCACCTCCAAGATACCACAAGGTTCACCGAGTCTGTACTAGCTAGAGTGTTACACACCTTCGAAACCAGCTCCTCAATGCGTTGTGGGGGGCTCCAGAGACTGTGATACGGAGCGCGGTCCCAAAAATATCGCTGAACTTCATCTTTGAGAACCCTACGATCGAGCTGCTTGCGGCCCGGATCGCCAGCATTGTCAAGGCGGACTCAACGTCACTCGACTTGCATTCCAAAGAGCATCACATTGCAGCGATGAATGCCATGATCGAGAAGTATTCCGTTTGGCTGCATGACTCAGCAACGACGGTCACAACGTCAAACGCGACGTCTCACGGCCTGGTCGTATTGCTTAATGGTTCCACTGGCAGTCTGGGATCATTCCTTCTTTCGCGACTGCTCGAAAATCCGGAAGTTCTCAAGGTTTACGCTCTCAATCGCCCTTCGTCTGCCTCCATCAAGGAACGACAGAAGTCTGCATTTCTGGACAGAAGCCTTCCGATCGATCTTTTGAGTTCAGGAAAGCTTGTCTACGTGGAAGCTGACGCTTCCCAAGACAAGTGTGGCTTATCCCCAGCTCTATATGAGGAGGTACGTCCTCCAATCATGCCTGGCGATGCTCATCGCGTTACTGAAGACTTGTCTAGATCAAGAGTTCAGTGACAACTATCATACATAATGCTTGGCGCCTCGACTTCAACCTATCCCTCGCCTCGTTCGTACCGAACATTAAAGCAACTCGGAACCTCCTAGATCTTGCTTTGAGCTCCAAGCATAGACACTCGCTCCGCTTTGTCTTCACATCGTCCGTCGGAACTGCACAATCTTGGGATCACAATAGAGGGCCGTTCCCAGAGAGACTCCAACTCGATCCATCCGTGGCTGTTGGTACAGGGTATGGGGAGGCGAAATATGTCTGTGAAATGGTGAGTGGTCATTCCATCTATGCCGGACTCACACACGTGACCTTCATTATCCTAGATCATCGCCAGTAGCGGTCTCCACTCTACCTCGCTTCGCATCGGTCAGATAACGGGAGGACCTAATGGATCGTGGTCTACGACCGATTGGGTGCCTATCATCGTCAAGTCTAGCATCTCCATCGGAGCATTCCCAGACTCTCGTGGGGTATCTCATACCAGTTACCGGATAGGGCGTGTAGGCTCACAACTCTGATCGTAAGGCTGTTTCTTGGATGCGAGCTGAGGAGGTCGCGGCAGCTGTCTTGGACATTGGGTTCACGGATGAGGCCCCGCAGACGCTCAACATCGTCAACCCCCAGGTCGCACCCTGGGCGAGCATAATGCGGTCGATCCGTGACGAGATCGTGAAACAGAAATCGCTGCAGAGCCATCAGTGGACCATCGTTACGTTCCAGGAGTGGATAACTCGTCTAGAGCAGAAGGCTGAAGGCGCAACTCCCGAAGACCTCGCTAACATCGTGAGTCGTGCAATGAAATGTATTCTTCCTTGTCGCGCTGAATCTTCAATACAAAGCCTGCAATCAAACTTCTAGATTTCTTCCGAATAATTGCTCATAATGATGAGCTAGATCAGCCGGGACCTGTCAGGGAGGCATGTGGTATGGGCGACTTCGATACCACGACATCGCAGCGTGTGAGTAAGACCGTCAGCCGGATGCGTGCTATCGAAGACTTGGATGCTCGAGGATGGGTCTTGTATTGGATTTCCAAGGGATTTCTCTGAGTGTTAGACCAGTGTCGTTTTCTCGACCGAAAACAAATGGTAGTGTCAATTCATTTAGCTTCCAGGTCATATGTATTTGTGAGGAACTGTATTGGAACGGACGAATGGCCCTCTCGACGTCACGCCCTCGCAACGACCACGTTTGATTTCTTGTTTTTATTCTTAATTCAAAGCTTGGACTCATAATACGACTGAGGGAGTGTGCGAGAAAGACAAAAAGAACTAAATATTGGGCATTCAAACCGAGAAGAACAAAACAAAAAATGTGGATGAAACATGTATGTGTGCCAAGCCTGCGTCCTCCCAGTCATGCGGTGCTTCCGTCATGCGGTGCTCTGCCGCCACCTTTACTGCAATTCAGCTTCCAGTTGGTGCTCCGATGCGACCTCCTCGCGTTTCTGCTCTGCCGCCTTGACACAGGCTGAACACGCTAAAGGTCGTTCAGCTCGACATTCCCAACGGATTCGATGACGACCCGCTGAGCATGTCGCATTCATCTTGTGTCTACACTGCGAGACATCGTGGGGGTCGGCGAGCGAATGGAGTCGATCAGGGTGACACTTCATCGGGCATGCATGCCCACATCCAAGGATGAAACCGCTGAAGGTGTCGTATGAGGTCGAGGAGAGGGTGATTTAGAACAAAGTGCCTTTGCACTCACCATGACTGCATGCATCCGCCATCAGGACAGTAATCGTCGAAATCGCTCGCATGTTTAAGGACGACCGCATGCTCTGGGTGACGCTGGCACTTCACGGGGAACCCTTGGTAGATATACTGATTCTTCTCAAACAGAGTGAACAGCCGGCCCCAGAGGGCTCCGCCTTTCCTGGAACGCAAGAACGTTTGGGAGTTGCCGATCAAGATGAGTGCGTCTCTCGCTCGAGAGAGAAGGACGTTTAGACGCTCAGGCGAGTCCATGAAACCGATTGCGTTAGATGTGTTAGACCTTGTGAGGCTCGCTATCACAATGTCGCTTTCCTCACCCTGATAGTTATCTAGTATGAGTGGCGATCAAGTGAGCACAATCGATCTAGGAACGTTAGACGCCTTGCTTACCAATGGTAGCTAGCTTGATTGAGGCCTTCTTAGCCTTTTGTTCGGCTGGGACGAAGGATGAGAGTCCAGCACGTGCGAGATCCGACGAATCCATCTCGTTGAGGATCGGGTCATTGTCGTTCTTCAGTGCATCTCGGAGCTTGTATAGTTGTCCGAGATAAGGAGTAAGGACGGCAATGTTTTCGCCCTTGTAGCCTTGTTGACCAAGGTGGCGGACTATCTTGAGTACCATCTCTACCTCGTAGCTGTTTTGCTTTGATCCTTTAGCGTCGCCATCCAGACGATCGCCGATGAGTGAATCGTCGTCTTCAGGATGCGTGTGGTCCAGGAAGATGACGTTCGATGAAACTCCACGGATGTCAACTCTGTGCGAGGTCGAGGGTGCGTCAACGAGTTCTGGGTAGGTAAGCTCGCGAACGAAGGTGGAGATCTCGGGGCGCATCCGGTGTTGCATGGCCAAAGTTGTGTGAGGGTAGCCTTTAAGTACGAGACGTTCAAAGAGTGACCGATTGAGGTTAAATCCGTCACCCTTTTCGACGGTCAACTGATAATTGTTGACCTTTGGTCGCAATTGCCTGTGTGATCATGTCAGACATGCATAGGCAAGGGATGCTTCAGACTCACTTGTGGTCGCCGATGAGTATCATCTGTTCGACCCGCTGAGACAAGGCAGTCAGGACATGACTTTCGAGGATCTCTCCGGCTTCTTCTACCAGGAGGACCTCAGGACAGACTTTCTTGATGGCGTCTGCATAGATGGCTGCACCTGTAGTCGTGCACGCGATGACGCGCTTCTGACGCAGAGTAGCCACGGTGGATTCTCCAAACTCCAACTTGATATTGTCTTGCAACGTGTTGTACCTCTGTCCGGCTGCAGATATTGACTCCGCAGCATCGAGGACGACTTCATTGCGCCACTCCTCCAATAGCCGCATCCGAGCCGATCGGTCCATACCCCAAATGTGAGCAGCAGCTCGAACATGAGGTTCATCTTTCAACACTCCAGCATCCTGTCCCCACCTCCATCGCGAAAAGAGGTATCCTTTCCCGATTTCCTTCCCATTCTGCCCGACGCGCCTCATACCACCGAGAGTCTCGGGCGGCACCTGGAACGCGTCGAAGAATGTTCGATGTTTGAATTTGAGGTGCATGATCAAGTTCTTATCGACACTCGACAATTTGTTAGCGAGGTTTTCAAGCTTCTTGTCGAGGCAAGTCGCGTTCTTTTTAAGTTCTTCAATGGAGTCCGATGCGTACCTCACTTGAGGTCGCGGTTGGTTATGAAGGGCGAGGTGGTCCATCGCCTGGTTGGAGCGACCGCCAAGACGTACAAGTGAATGGTCCGGGATACCATGTCGAAGAAGATCTCCGAGGAATTGATCGAGCGCGTGGTTTGTGTAACAAACGACAAGGATGGTCTGAGACGTTTTATCGTGGAGCGCTTTGGCCAGGAGGGCACCTATGAACGATTTTCCCGTTCCTGAAGTACGGTGAGAAGTTGCAAGGATCAGATCAATGACGCTCACCTGGGGGACCTTGTATTAAGGAAACGCGTTGTGTAAGCCCGGCGATCATAGATTTTGCTTGAGGTTCGTCGAGATGGATGGAAGTGGGGAGTTTCAAAAGGGTGGACAGTGTGACAGAAGGGTCTAATCCCAACGCATTGACGGCGCGCGACAAAGCTACCCGATTTGACACAGACGCCACGGGAAGCCCTGTGTTCCAGAAGAGGATCTCCTTGCAGAGAGGAATGGCGCGCATCCTCCGCAGCGCAGTGAGGACGGGCTCAAAGGCGAATGTAGCAGTGTCGATTTGGATGAGTTGCACTCCCTTACGTGCGCAGAGGGAGCAGATGGTCTTCCTCGCATTGATCGCGTCATTGAGCTGGATGACTAGGATGGGAGGGTTGCAGGCTAAGAGTGCCTCGACACGATTCACCGTTCCAAAGCTGATGATATCTTCACCAGACACTAGGCAAACAAGCGACTGGTGTCTCAGAATCCTGGAGCCACGGGGATCGCGGCTGATGAAGTGTCTCCTTTTGTCATCACCCTTGATATCCTTGAGTTGCCAGAAGTCGCGGTTGCATTGGAGCTTGACACCCCAGCGAGTCTTCCGATCCTCGGTACCCGTATAGATACCGACCATGGTAAGACCTTGGATGCGAAGACCACGAAACTTGCCATTCTTCTTGAAGGCTGCCGTTACCTCCTCCTGGATGTCGAAAATCATGTCCTCCCTCAACATGCGAAAGTTGTTGTCTAGATAATCTTCGACAGCCGTCTTTGAGACGGGTGTACTGAGGTCTTCGTGAAATGCGTTACGGAGGAAAGGAGGCTTTCGACACATAATTTCGTCGCCAGTGGGAAGGATGGCGATGTCTCGAAAATTGGCGAAGTCGTTGTCATGGCGTCCGCCAGGTCCGCCTAGGGCGTCACGAGCTCCCGTTGGACTCGCACTGGTAAGCAGATGTTTGATGAGATAACCAATCTCTCTGATTTCATGCTTTGACGACGTAGTGAGGCTGTCCAAGATGAGTGGTCGAGCTGCAACGCCTCGATAGGGACTAGTGTCTCGCTCTTGTAGGGTCAAGAGTCGAGCGAGCACTCTGGCAAAGGCCAACTGGGCGTCCTCGCTCAACTTCCCTTCTTCGTGGGTGCGGACGAAAGCAGACCAGAAGACAGGTGGCTCGACCACGTGGAACAGCAGGCTGTCCAACGCGTTGCCACCCAAGTCTTGAGCTCTGAGGAGAAATTCCAATGCCTTGGACCCCAGTCCGTTCATGAACTGAATGGATAAGTCGCAACGCATTGCCGACTGGAGTGAGGAGGTACCGTGATCACTTTTGATGATTGTGTCTACGCATACCACTGGGTCATCCTGTGCGCAGAGGCCTTCCAGGAAAAGGCTCGCGCTCCGGGGGTCGATTTTGACCGTCCCAGCAAGAACGTCATGAAAACGCTTTTGTAGTTTAACTCTACGGTTGGTTGATTGGGATGGGGGGTTCATGTCGAGAATGCACAACTGAGTTGGAAGTTGGAAGGGTAAAGAGTCAGCACACGTACGCTCTGCGAGGGGCACAGCAAGTCTGGTTGCCATCGCATTACACGAGGAGATCCGTGAAGTTCCCAGTTGGGACTTTCGAAGTCACTAAAACGTGTCAACCGGTGGGTCCAAGGACACAATAAGTTGAAGTTGAAATTACAATGCCAGTGAAGCTGCTCACCTTAGAGCAACATGCTAAATACCGGGAAATTTGTCTTACGGTGATCCATTGGTCGCGAATGGTCTTGATAAAACCCTCAGATCACATCGAAGTTGAAAACATCTTCATCGAAGAAACAGATTGCAAAAACGGATTACATAATGCTTAGGGACACTTCCTCGACGTCGATGCAGCAGAGCGTCCCTTCAACCACTAGGATGGTTGACAGTCACAAACACTAACCCTCCATATTTTTCAAGGTGTCCTCGTGTGTCTATCCGATTCAAAAAAAGTTTCTCGAGGACCAATATCGTACCCACGACCATGCCTCTTTCTCTCCAACAGGCCTCATCCGAGCCATCGTTCGACTCACAGCCCGCGCTTTCAAGGTGTCGAATTTCACCGTCCCGCACGCCTCCACAATATCATGCGTGGCACAGTCTTTGATACGGGTCGACCGGTTGCCCTCCTCCATGACCCGGAAATATGCGAGGAGCTTGATCGCCGGCTGTGCACGACGAAAGTGACCAGGTCGCAAAGATCAGCGAAAGGAACCCAACTCCGAGTCCCAATTCGTACTCACCACTTGGACTGTATCCTCAGCGGAAGCACCTTCTGCCCGTTTCTCGAGACGATCCAGCCATTCTGCAAAAGGAATCATCGGTATCTCATCATTCCGAAGACCCCTTTCCTCGATGAGCGCCTGTCGCACGGAGGTAAAGATTTCCGACCATGAAGCACCGTGAGGATTCACGATATTGAGCGCTGGCGGTGGTGCCGTCGTAGCAAATGCTATCTCGAGGATAGCAGTAGCCACTTCCTCGGCTCTCAGCCATGAGACAGACTATAACCGTCAGCTTTGTGTCACCTCGGGAAGTTTTTCGGAGCCAACTTACGCCCTGTGCTTCCGGTAGCGCTCCTAGCGTGGCACTCGACTTGATGAGAATAGGTACCCAATCGGTTGTTGCCCACGATCCATTGGACCCTCCAGCTATTTGCCCAATTCGCAGAGAGGTTGCGTGAAGGCCACCGTTAGCGATGATCTTGTCGATGGAGTCAGCGAACACGAACATTAGTGATGAGGGCATGTTTTCCGCTTACCCTTTCAGAAACATATTTACTCTCACCATATCCGGCACCAACAGCATAAGAAGGATCCAGCAGAACATCTTCTGGATAGGGTCCTCTTGAACGATCCCAGGAGTGCGCTGAACCGATTGAAGACGTGAACACGAAGCGAAGGTTTGCACGGTGACATGAGTTGATCCCCAAGTCAACCAAATTCCGGGTTGCACGAATATGAGGTTCGAACGACGAGAGCGACAAGTTAAAGTCGAGCCGCCACGCATTATGAACGATGATGGTCACCGACTTCCGGAGCTAAATTGCAAGTTATTAGCAAGATTTCACAAGGCAATGGGGCTCCGTACCTCATCATAAAACGACGGTGATAACCCACAAGTATCCTGAGAAGCATCTGCTTCAACATAGCAAAGTTTACTTGAGCTCAGGAGATCGACGGGTAGCCCTTTGTCAGCAAACGCGGATCTTTGGCGGCCATCTATCGACACCGATGCTGACGGACGATTGAAGGCATACACCTTCTCTACCCTACGGTCCTCCAACAATTGAGCGAGCAAGAAGGACCCGAGACCGCCAGTAGTGCCTGTCAGGAGCACGACAGCCCGAGAGGGCAACATCCCATAGTCAATTATACCATTAGCGACAATACCATGTGGATTCCCGCTTAACCCTACGGAATACTTTTCTATCATTGCTTCCATCGCGGCCTTGCGTTGTTCTGTAGATTCAAAATCCATGGAAGAATGTAGTGCATCTTCGTGGACGAGAGCAGTTATACGGTCGGAAAGGAGCTCGATGGTTGGGTTCGCAAATACGATGTTCGCTGGGAGACGCGTGACGACTCGACGAACATCAGGGTCCGGGGACCCCTGTAAAACTGCCATAATTTGGTTTCGAAGGTACGTGACGCTTAAACTAGCAATTAGGTGAGAAGAGGCCGCAAGTCAACAAACACACTCCCACCCACCTGTCAAAGCCTTGGGCAAATAGATCCACGCCTGGGTCGATATTTCGACCGCCACTGACGGCGAATGCGTGTTCCTTCAGCCACCGACTCACTGCTTTGCAGTCCCAGTCTGACGGAGGGGGAATCCGGCTGAGTGATCCCAGACCACTCCCGGACGCCTTATACCTGCCTGAAGTTAAGTCCTCGCCCCAAAACATCTGAGATAACTAAATCATACTTACAGCGCCTCGATCTCGGCCTCGTACTCTTTGAGTACTACCTTCCGCTGCACACTGCCCTTCGCTGTCCTTGCAAGAGGCTTGTCACTATGTGTGATCAATATCATCTCCTTGAAGATACGGCTGAACGCAGGCGCTGTCCCATTTGCCTCCTCGACCAATGGCCTGCACAAAAATAAGCACGAACACCTAAAAAAACGCTGTGAATCTTCTCACCAAATTTTGTCTCTGAACTCTTGTACGGCTTGTGCATTCGTAGTGTCTATCCGGTACTCTTCCCAGGGTTCCACAAGAATTCCAACCTGATTGCGCTGTCGTCCAAACATGACGACACCCTGTATCAGGGGACTGGATCCAATGATGGACTCAATTGGCGCAGGGACAGTCTTCTCCCCGGAGGCCAGGACGATAACGTCGTCCTTCCGGCCCATACTTCCGGAGCAGTAAGCGACGGAGCATTCAAATACAGTGAATGAAACTCACATCCTCCACATCTCCTTCGTTGGGTGCTTGACGAATAGGTCCGAAGTTGCGAGACCTCTTACGTCCGGAAGGTTCTCCACAGCCAAAGGATATCCGTCCGTGCTCTGATCATCTTTGAGTCTCGAACGTGAATGGACTAAACTGATGCTCACTAATATGTGACACTCATAAATGTCGTCGCCTTCCGGAACCCATCTTACGTCTATTCCATTGGCAATTCGGAACCAAAGCCAATCACCGTCTGCAATATCTTGTCTGGACGGGATCGTTGTGATGATGCCACTCTCTGTGGAACCATAACCTGTCACGATAGGCACTCCTGCTGCCGAGAGCGCATTTCCAACTTTCACTGATAATGGACCGCCTCCGAATACCTGTCCACAATGAGCATTGTTGCAAACTTGGTCCAAGGAGAGCTAGGACGTACAACAAGATCGAAGTGCTTTAATTGATCTACGGCTTCTGGAGAGGTAGCCCATTGCTCCAAGAATGCAGGGATACACATCAAAATGGTGCACCTTGTGAGGCGAGCAGTTTCGAGGATGTTGTCTGTCGTCGGTACAACTGGGCGTGCACTCGCGTTCGTTGTCGAGCGAGGTGGATAGATAACAGCTGTCACGAGACATGCAAACGGCACGTAAAGTTGCATCATAAAACCGTAGATGTGGAACGAAGGGAGTGACATCACACCCATCCGAACTGGAGCGGGCAAATCACGGAAACCAAGAATGGGACCTGCATGACATTGAGTCCGAGTCAGCGACTGTGTTAGATACTGGTGACTTGGACTTACGATGTGATAACCATCTTATTTGCATTCTGTGGCTGTAAGCAATCGGTTTGGGAAATCCGGTGCTTCCTGATGAATGGAGATATATTGCAGGAGAATCCAGATCTGGACGCGAACCAGGAGGCGGATAGGGGATGAAATAATCGGTTTCACGTTCGCAACCTAGACTGGGAAAAGCGTCGCTCAGTGTCGGGAGCTCGTCGACTGTAAGTTCTAGTGCGGAGCCTTCTCGCTCAATGGCATCAATCAGCGCTCCGTGGGTATTCCGCAAGGTCGCGATTCGAGAACACCCCGTCTTACGCATCATATCTACGATAGCGGCAGGTGAATTTCTAGGTGAAACCAAGAACGGCTGGATCAACATCAAGGTCAGGTAGAATGCCTTCTCCAAAAATAGTCACTTGCCACCAGTCCAGCAACAAGCATTCCGGTCACCAGTGCATTGTACAGGAGTGTGTCAATGGTCGCGATGAGCATGACAACTTGTCCTTCCTTTCCATGGCGCGAAGGACGCAGTGCGTGGGCAAGTCGATGAGCGGCGCGACCGAACTCGAGAAATGTTATTTCTGTGTATCCCGAATGCGCGTCGCTTGCATAGACGTATATGGGACGTGACCCGTTTCTTTCGATGTGAAAGTTCACCAAGTCGGCAAACAGCAATGAGTCGTTCAATGGAGCGAACGTAGGCATGCGATTCGATTGTTGGCGTTTAGCGTAGGCGTTCGGTGGAAGGGTGATATTGGTGGTCCGCAGCGAAGACCGCCCTTCCCTTTTATTGAATAACCTGAGAGGAACATAGGAGCATCTGATTAGATGGAAGGCGAACGGGAATTCAAAATTTGACGGGATAAACACCGGGAACAGCCCATCATCCGAGTCGTGATGAAACCGCATTACCGCGGCGTTCCATTTTCAACGGAGACCTCCCAAAATACCATGACCTGCGTCTATATGAGGTATCCTCCCACCGGTCGGCACACCTGACCTCCTTCGATGGTCTAGGTTGGCTTCATCGTTCCCATGCAGAACCACGCGGGGAGAGTCAGGGCCCGTGTCTCACCGACGGAATCGGCTGAAGTCCACTTTCAGAGTGACTTTCACCTCAGGCACGCTGATTTTTCTGCAACTCTCGCCAAATACCCGTGTAGTTGGATCCGCACAGGACACTTTAAGGGCCAACATCAAGGAGCTCGGGCAGTGAAATGGTGCGGAGAGTCATAGCACGGCGCCGACTTGTTCACGGTGTCGAAGTGGAAGTGGAAGGACTCCAAGTCACAA
This sequence comes from Chalciporus piperatus, assembly GCA_038093975.1. NCBI lineage: Eukaryota > Fungi > Basidiomycota > Agaricomycetes > Boletales > Boletaceae > Chalciporus > Chalciporus piperatus. The sequence continues at coordinate 16,019 of JBBPTG010000160.1, forward strand.
CTCCGTGGGACTCGGATGTCGTATAGCCTTGTCACGCTTGTGTCACGCTGGAAGTTTCACCCGGGATTACAATTTACTATCGGATGTCCTCCTCACTTCAAGTTCTTACTAGTATGTTTGAGCTTCAAAGCTTCACCCCAGCCAGTTGGTTTAGACTACGACGTCCGCCGACCTCATTACAGCTAGTACGAGACTACGTGTCTCAGTTCAGTCAGAAATATCCTAGTACGTATATATCGCCGTGATCGTCAGTGAAGGCGCTCTCTTGCTCATCGCCACGTACAGCAAACTCTCCCTACTAGTGGCAAAACCTTTCCCCCCTTGTGGTAAGTCCGAGTCATATGTAAGGCTAGCCTGTCGGCCGTATCATTCACCGATCCTTGGACAAAGGTCAGTCACGATGTGTCACACTGTGTCACGAGTTGCTGTGCTATCAACAACGCCAATACGTGGGGTAAAAGTTGTACTAAGTATACTTGTCACAGCGTGACTCTCACCTCAGTCACACTGCAACTCAATGACAGCGCAATAAAATCAACTCGGAGTGTCGGTAGAAACTGAACCCGTCCTCTTCAAGACTACGCATTGTTTCATTTCGGCGCCGCGACTCGCGACCACGAGCAAGAACACCGACGTCTTGGAAAGTATGATCAACAAGCAGCAGGAACTGGTTTGCGATTAGGCCCCAACAACAAGGTCGTGAAGCCTCCACTACCGAACCCCCACTGGCACTTACTGGAGACTCCAAGCCTAAAGACCCTCACATATCGAGCGTCTCGACCTCAGCCTCAAGCCCCTCGACATTAGCTTCAAGCCTCCCATTGATGGCTTGCTGATTATCGTCCTTTTTCTTCTGTTCGTCGTCCTTCGAGCAGAAGAAAAAGGACAACGAGCACAACGATCTGACTGGAAACCAAATAATTGACTTCGTATTTAAATCGTAAGGAAAAACGTGACATATTCATACAAAGATACATTTAAAACACGATCACCAGCAACTCCACAATGAACCTCTCTCTCTCCACTCATTTCTCGACCCCATTCAACCCTCCATTGCTGATCTTAGAGACACTGGCTGTAGTACGGGTTCGAGAACGTGCACGTGTATGGAGAAGCGCACGTCGTCGGGCCAGTCCATCCCTGCCCACCACTATAATATCGCATAAGTACCTCATGCGTCAGCCTAGTCAACCAACGAGACACTCACCACTGCCCATAGTGAGTCTGAGTCGGGCCTGAAGCGGTCGAGGTCGTCGTGGGCGCAGTGCTAGTCGTCGAATGTGCCGATGACGTCGTACTAGTCGGGGCACTCGTGGTAGTAGTGGTAGTGGTACCACCTCCACCGCTGCCCGTGCCCGAGAACGTCGACCCAATAGGCCCGAACTTGATGTTCGAGAACTCCACATACGAGTTCGGGCTCTGCGACTCTACCTGGGAAGGTACACCCGAAGTCGTCCCACACGTGCCACGAGCGACACCAGGTGTGCTTGCACTCCCAGTGGTGGGGTAGTCCGAATCGAGCCAGAGCATTTGAGCAGCGTAATCGTCCCAGATACTCATCACCAACACGACACCCGTCTTGAACGCGTTACCCATCGCTGTCAACCCTCCCTGAGCTGCGAACGAGTTGGTGCCGCCGAACAAGGTCTTCTGCGCGGTGCAGTACGCGTCCGTGACGGAGTCGTAGGCGGACAAGCCAGGGATGTTGACCTTTGAGTTCGAGATGACGACACCGTTCTGGACGTACAGACGACGGATCTCGGAGAGCGTGCCCGTAGTGGTGTTATCCGAGGTCAAGAACTGGGTGACGACAGTGAACGGCTGGGTGGTATCGATGGTTTCGTGAGGCCCATAGAAGGACGCGGCGCCCATGCGGTATGAGTTGAAGTCGCACCCATCAGGGTCACAGACGCCAGAGTAGCGGTTTGGGTAGCCGCACTGTGCGCCACTGCACATGGTCTGTCCAGACACGCTGCAGGGGTGGGGGGTGTACGCAGCTGAGACGGAGTTGGCTTCCCAGACATCCATTTCGTTGCAGCAAGAACCGAAGCTTCCAGTACCAGTGTTGGCGCCGGTGGTGGTCCAGTTGGCGACGTTGCCCTGGTAGGAAGTGCGAATGTAAGTGGAAATGCTATCACAGCTATTGGTTGATCGACGTACCACACCGTCGATGAACTTGATATCACGCGGGCACTGCGAGTCACAATAGCCTGTTCCATACCGGGCACCAGCCTTGTTGCCAGAGTACGCGGCTAAACCACCATCTGCGCTCATCTCCGAGAAATAGAGGGCACCGTTAAGCCCACAAGGCAGGTTGGCAACGTTGACGGTGAAAGTGAACTCCGTGTTCAGGAGAGTGAACATTTCATAGTGAGTCGTATCAGCGAGGAGATAGACACGAGAGCCGACGTTGCTCCCAGTCACGAAGTTGAGCCTGAGCGTGCTGCCAGAGGTGGTGATACCGTAAGTACCGGCATAATTGGCACCGTCGAGGGCACAGTTAGCAGCGCAGGCTGCACCAGTGGGACACAAGGTAGCATCCCACTGGTTGCCGTTGTAGCAGTTGGTGGACGTGCCGACGCTGTGGACCCAGCGCCAGTTGGCGTCGAGGACGATGGCGCCGTTGTTGTTAGTGCAAGAACCACCTGTAGTACAAGTCTGCCAGGCGAGAGCGGGATGGTTTTCGGCCGTGTTCGTGCCAATCTGTTGGCCTCGTACGAGAGCCGCGAAGAGTGCGAAGGCGGTGAGAGGGATTTTAGGGAACATTGGGGAACGCTGAGCTCGACCTGGAGGAAAGGTCGATGATGAATTTACCTCGAGGTCGACCTCGATTTATACACTGGGGCTCGGGACATTCTCGCAGACTTGACGCACCAGGTGCAGGGTAGTTTCATCTGAATCGAGGGGAACTTGAAGGCAGGTCTCCAAGCCAAGTTCCGGTACCTCTGTGGTGGATCACCCCCGCATGAGCATCATCTTCGGAGTTGGTGACTATACCGAGGACGGTGCTGATGGTATGGCCCCTGTCAAAAAAGCAAGGGGGACCAATGGGAAGAACTCGCTTGTGGAGTTGGTGCAGCCAAATTCAAAAGTCGAATACATACCACCAAGGAATGAAAACGTTCAGGGGCCGAAATTCATCCAAGGCAGACATTCGGCGCATGGTAGCATTAAGCGTCATATGCTCGTTTCGTGCCTGAAAGCTGCGCAATCGAACATCATGAGTTGATCCTTGTTGGTCTAAGGAAGGTCGATTTGGAGGGAAACAAAGTGCCGAGGTGTGCCCGGGATATATCAGATGTTTAACATACAAGGCTGGAAGCAGGCCAAATGCCATGTTCTGGGCATCGAAAATGCTTCTTGCCAAGACGAATGAGACCAAGTTGGAGTCGAGTTCCTGGCGGCGGTTGGGGGTAAACGTGGATATCAATGATCACAAGGCATAACCCCGGATCTATACATAGGGACTTGAACTGTCACAGGGATGCACGCTACTGCGAAGTTTGTCGGCACCGACGAATGCATAGTTTCGCCGTCGGTGGGTTGGTCGGAAACGAATCTGAGGTCGTTGAAGACGGTGATGAGCCCTGCCGAAATAGCTTGAGTTGTAGGTCCGTATATGACCGTGGGCCAAGACCGTGACCGTTAGTGACCAAAGTCGCCGTGGTGGCAAACGTATGCAAAAGTCAACGAGCTCGTTATTTGCGTGATGTCGGATGTAACCAGGTCTACTAGGTGAGACAAAGTTCTGACAAGGACAAGATCTCGACAGGAGCGTCCATCGATCGCGAACGCTAATTCATCCTAGCCTTCAAACAATTCTAGTAGCCAACAAGCCCGCCACGATCTATGTGACCCGGGGCTCCAACTTGAAGTCTCAACTCTTGAAGGAGCACCCGGAGAAACTGGACGCTCTACAGATTTCCTCCATCATCGTCATCGGAAACCCGACTCCTGATGGCAAACTCTTTCACTACCATCTCTTGATGGTCGGACAAGACCCTGCTGAATCCGTCGCTCTCAACATGCTTCCGACAGGACAAGATGGAATGCGCGGGATACTACAGTTGGAGTATTGCGGGGAACTATCTCGAATCCCCCCAGAAGCTATAAAATTCAAAGTAGAACTTCTGCATAACAATACGCTAGAGAACCTCTTCCACTGCCTATTAACGAAACATCGCCTTGACCGATACAAGTGCGCACTCGATCATGCTCTCTCATTCACACACTCATTTTCTGGCAGGTTCAATGATGACGGACAAGGATGCCGCCATTGGTGTGCAACCGCGCTCGAAAAGCTTGCAGGGGATAACTTCGTTAGTACCGAAGTCGGAAAGCGGTTCCAAGAATTTGAGGAGGAGCAAGTGGGGAAGTGGGGACCCAAATTCCCAATGCCCCGCATCAAGGGTACATTTTACGACGATGGCTCAGAATAAGAGAGGGAGAGATCTTCCCTCACGATGCCCACGGTAATTGTGCAATCGTTCAGATAACGTCTCTCTCGGCTGTTGTATTTATGCAACAAATCCACATGAATCTCATGTCAAGTTAGACGATATTTGATTGAGATTGAGACCCAAGCTGCGTCTGTGCAGTTTTGTTCTGCAAACTAAAAACGAGGCGGCTGTTAACGAGTGTTCAAGATCGACTTTTACAATGTCTGAGACAGAAGAGATATGATAACAGGTTCCAGTCGTGAGTAAGTCTGTAGTGGATCGATGATAACGGTCCCGAAACCCTGGATGATTCCGTCAATGGATGAATATGCGAACATTGGCAGGTTAGATTGCGGAGTCCAGCGGTCCGCGGGCCCGTGCTTTTCCGTGATTGGTCACCTCATTGTCGAAAGGGCAGGGTCGAGAGTCGAGGCCAAGTACGAAGACATCCGAGTCGACTCGGCGATGTTAGCCACAAATGCAATTGACCTTGACGACCGGCCTCCGGGTCCACGTCGACGGTAACCGACTCCAGCTGTTGGTAATATACAAAGGCACATAACTTACCTTGCACAACTGTTGGGAATATTTGTCCTAAAATCTGAAGGTATCAGGAAGGCTTACTCTGCAAGCCTTCAAAGCTGACTTGATTCGTTAATTAATCAGTGCTGCTGCCCTAACTGCCAGACCTGTCGTAGCCTGTCGCATGTCTCCAACTATCGTGGCTGTCACACAGACGCACGACAGCGTGGAATTTCATATGATAACTCTGTCCGCGTGAGGGAGGTGCACCTACTCTATCCAGAACTATGTTGCGCGTAGCATTCCCGTGCTTCATAGTAATAGACTATGAGGACTGACGAACGCGTTCGTCGTTCGCTAAGCATCGTAAAACCGAACGGCCGACATTCCGTAAATGTGGACTGCTGGGCTACGATGCACATCGAACCTACAAGACGGCACGTCGCATCAGAACATCGGCCGATTGAGCGACGGGAATGTTATACTGCAAGTGAGATGTACTATACATCCTTCCCTCGTCAATAACTTGCGGGCGGCCATTCCGTTTCAATGGGAGGGCGGGCCCTGGGCGGCCGCGGCGTTGAGCGAGACGCTGGGATCTCGAGATTGACAGACACCCACGGTATCTTTACGTAATACAAGCTCCCCCCCTCTTATACCTTGGTTCGGGTCTTGTCTCCCGATACAAGCCATACAGTCATACACGATGGCATCCACCACGCCAGCAGCTGAACCAGCCAAGAATGTCGTACCAGCACCAGCACCAGCGAAGAAGAAGCAGCCATACCCTTTCTATCTCGGAGGTCTTGCAGCAACGATTGCTGCGTCCATCACACACCCCCTGGATCTCACCAAAGTCCGCTTACAAGCTTCAGGAGATAAACGCATGATCGAATCCATGAAAAAGACCGTCAGAACTGCTGGTTTCAGAGGTCTATTCGACGGTATAACTGGTACCTGGATGCGCCAAATGAGTTACAGTCTCTGTCGCTTCTGGGCATACGACGAGAGCAAGAAGCTTCTCGGTGCAAACCCACAATCACCCCCGTTGCTTTTGGCTACTGCTGGTGTCATGGGTATGTTACTCCAACTCGCCGCCTCGATCGCCCACTGACTGATAATCACAGCTGGCAGCCTCGCTGGTATCGTCGGTAATCCTGGTGGTATGTCCTCGTCCTCTTCTGCACGCGTCATCTCCTCATCCTTGGCATCCCACAGAGGTCGTGATGGTGTGTATTTCTCACCTTGCTGCATCACATGTCCTCTCACGCGGTATCATCCATGCTTCTTGTCCTTGGATCATCACGTGACCATCTTCTCATCTCTTCCGTGCTTCTCCGCACCCATCCACGCCGTACATCCCTTTGCCGCCCATCTAGGTTCGCCTCCAAGGTGATTTTGCGAAACCGCCAGAGAAGCGCTTCAACTATAAGCACTGCTTCGATGCTCTCTTCCGCGTGAGTACCTGCTTCCCTTGGCCTGGTTTGTTCTCGTCTTCGTTCGTCTTGCCTTGTTCGTCTTGCATTTCCGTTTTGTTCCGGTTCATCTGCCTTCTTGTGCGCGTTCCGCGTGTTGGCGTATGCGTTCCCTAGGGTGCGACCGGGTAGGAACGCCGCTTGACCACCCCGTGACGCCAACTCACGACATGCTTTTCCGAGCCACATCAACGGCAGGGCTTCGTACCTTCTTCGGACAAATTCATCGCGGTTGTGGCCGTCCGTCGTTCCGTCGCTGCATCTTTCCTCCGCCTGATGTCGCATCGGTTCTGGATCACATCGCGGTGTTCGTAATTGTCACCACAGGGTACCTTCGGGGGCTATCCTCGGAGCAACCTTGAACGACGCTGTATGGCATCGATGGCGTCAGCGAGTCGAAGGAAACGAGCGAAGATATTCTGAAGGTGGCGGATTAGAGAGCAAGAAGGGAAACAAAGTTTCTGGGAATCACCTTTTATCACCCTTGGGCTCGCTTACTCGCGCCACTCTCATTCATGCAGTTCGCGGTCGTCGAGTTACGTGGACGCGACTTAGCGATACTTTACCTCCGCATGACGCCGCAGGACCGAGGGAGGATGTCCGCTTTATCCCCTCAGGGGGTCTTCAAGTTCGCTCCTGGTAGCAGTGGCATACTTCATGCGCGTGGTTCCCCCATAATGCTGGGTTCGGTTGTGTCCTCGTCGATGGACGTTTGCCGTGTCTTGACGGTTCATTGGGATTTTGCTTGGCCACCCCTCCGAACCAGCTTGGTCGTTCAGGGCTGAGCGGAAAAGCCAATATCCAGACCACTACTTCGTGGCCTCAGAGCGACGAGATGATGATGGCGATGAAGACGAGTATGCGAAGGGTAACAGAACACACGAAGAAAAAAAATCCTCCCATCAAGATGTCATATCCACTGTCGGTCCGGGCTCGGATCTTCGGAAGCATATCCCGACCGAGTGACAGGGGTCTGTCTGGCGCACCTCCCCGGACCCCGGACCCCGTTTCTTGCTCCTTGATTCTTCGTTTCATTCTTCGCCTTTGCGTTTTCATTTCCATTGATTTTGCTTTACTCGAAGTGATTGGATGGTGCTAATGCTTTTGTTCCCCTTCTGCGTTTGTCGACGTTGGCTGTGTGCTGTTACGTCTTGCGTCCAATGACTACGCGTACAGATGGTTCGCGAAGAGGGCCCCTCGTCGCTCGTTCGTGGAGTTGGCCCCAACGTCTTTCGAAGTGTCTTGATGAACTCGAGTCAGCTGGCATCGTAAGCTTTGTCTTCTTTCTGTTCGATCATTCACTCAACATGTTGATCAGGTACGACTTCTTCAAGTCCGAGTTGCTGAAGACGTCAGCCTTCGAGGACAACATTTTTTGCCATTTTACCGCCAGTTTCGCTGCCGTATGTTCCTTGCTGGTTGGTGTCGTAGATGAAGTATGTTGACGAGGATGGATCTGATAGGGAACTGTTGCCACGACTGTTTGCTCGCCCGCTGATGTGCTCAAAAGCCGTATCATGAACGCGAGTGGACCCGGATCCAGTGTACGTGACCTTACTTCCCCACTGTTAGTCTCCGTAGTCTGACAAGCTCCGCTCGTAGTCAACAATGGGGGTGATTCGCGCCTCGCTGGCGAATGAAGGCCCGATGTTCATGTTCAAAGGCTGGCTTCCTGCATGGACGCGTCTCCAACCAACCACGATCCTCATCTTCTTGACGCTCGAACAGTTGAAACGATTCGTCGATTGGCGACGGGATGCACTCTGATCGCTGCCTCGATCCGTGGCATCTGGAAAACAATCCAAACGTCTCCATTTCGAACTCCATATTCTTGCTTCATTGACACCTGTTCTCGTTTGCGCATCTGTTGTTTGCTTGTAATCCTGTACTTGATCGGTCGGGGGTGTTTCTGGCTGGATCTCCGTGTCTTTCCCTTGACATTATCTGTATTCCCCGTTTTTTTTTCTCCTCTTGTGTTCTCCCGTCGTTCCTTGTATTCCTTTTCCAAGCGAGGGTCACGATGCATGATTCAAATGATTCGTGAATCGTGATCCGAGACTCGGACGTGCGATACCACACACAGTACATAGAGCTATCTCTCGTGTCGTGGCACGATATGGAGGTAGCTTTCGGGAATCTCGTAGAGCGTGTTGTATTATTAGTCCTAACCTCGAGATCCATTGTTGTTGATGACGCGTCAGAGAGGGTACTTACAAGAATCTTGAAGAGCGGGTGAGCGTTGTTTGGTTCAAACCAGCCTCCAAACTTTATGCATATGGGCGTCAGTTGGTCCACTGTGTGAACAAATTCCTGCACATTGGTCGACGATCATAACCTCAGTGATCGATGACATTCTGGCATCACTCGGTATGTTGGTCTGTCAACAGTAAGTACTGCTTCATCTCAGCGACCATCTTCCGAGGCTTCTTCTACATACCGCAACGTCCAAGAACGCCCAGCAGCGTCCCCCTTCTTCCTACCACTTGCCAGAACTTGAATTTTCCCATGGATTGATATGGATCAGTGCCCTCACTTTCAATCCCTCTCGCATTCATACGTCACCTTTTCCGCATCGACCGACTGAAGAAAACGACAAAGATAGACAACAGGCCCGGAGAAAACGGCGGCAAACACGAAACCTGAACAAGCGGAAGAAGTCACGCGTAACGCATGAAAAAATGATCCCGAGGCAAGGACAAGGTAGTGTGATGTCTTCCACAACCAACCATTGAGCTGACAACTTGGAATGCACTGGACACACCGGAGCAAGAGCAATGGCCTCAGTGGGCTCCACCCAATGCAGTGTCAAATTGAGGGGCTGCATTGAAGTTGCATCCCCAGAACGTGCCACGCTCCGGGTCTGTTAGGTGTAGAAAAAGTAGATACATAAAAGTTTGAATTCGACAGATTTGAATACACTAATCGACCTTCAGAAAGCACCTTTGGAGATCCAGTATCGTACCCATGCATCTGCCTCGATCTCGCCGATCGGCTGCATATTCGCCATGGTCGGGCTGACGAACTGCGCCTTGGCAGTAGCAAAGTTCGTCATACCAGCCGTCTCGGTGCTAGTGAGTCCTCTACTCCGAATGGCTTGATCTCCGCGTGCCAACGCGCGGAAGAACTCGAGCAATTTGATCGCAGGCTGTCGAGGTAAGATTAGCACTGCTTCGCCGCACGGAGAGCGAAGCATGATATAACTTACGACGTCGATCAAATCGCTCTCAGAGGCGCCTTCAGCACGTTTCTCCAGCATGGCGAACCAGTCCTCAAAAGGAACGATGGAGAGCGCATCGTTCTCCAATTCCTTTTGCTTGATGACCGAGTTTCGAACGGCGGCAACAACGTCTGCCCAAGGGGCACTGCGGGGGTTGACGATATTGAGCGCAGGCGGTGGGTTCATTTTGTAGAACACTGTCTCGAGGATCGCAGAGGCGACTTCTTCCTCGCGGAGCCACGAGACACCCTGGAACAGGATGAGCTCCAAGACTCAGTTAACAGACCTATGTCTACTTACACCATACGCCTCTGGCAGCGCACCGAGGGCCACACTAGACTTGACGATGATCGGGAACCAATCTGTGGTCGCCCAAGACCCGCTATGTCCACCAGCAATCTGGCCGATACGAAGTGATGTGGCGTGGAGGCCACTCTTGACGATGATCTGTCGAGTCCCGTCAGCAAGAAAGGTGGTGTTTCATCGTAGTACATCGCTTACCCGTTCGGTGATGTACTTGCCCTCACCGTAACCTGCTCCAATTGCAACAGAAGGGTCGAGTTGCACTTCCTCGGGGAATGGACCGTTTGTGTTATCCCAAGACTGCGCAGATCCGATGGAGGAAGTGAACAGGAAACGAAGGTTCTGTCGGTGAGCCGAGTCCAGACCAAGGTCGACGAAGTTCCGCGTGGCACGAATGCTGTCTTCGAAGGAAGAGATCGTCAGGTTGACGTCGAGACGCCACGCGTTGTGAATGATCACTGTAACAGAATTGCGGACCTAAGGACGATATACCAATCAAATTCCTTGGACCTCAGGAAAATGCATGGGTTCGTCATACCTCTTCATAGACAGCTGGGGACATGCCGCACTTATCCAACGACGCGTCAGCTTCGATATATACCAGTTTCTTTGAGCCCAAGATATCGGTCGGAAGTCCCCTATCGATAAAGGCCGACTTCTGTCGCTGATGTATCGGTATCCTGGAAGATGGACGATTGAATGCATAGACTCACTCGACCGCCGAACATTTCAGAAGCTCTGCAAGCAGGAAAGATCCGAGACCGCCTGTAGATCCAGTGAGAAGAACAACTGCTTCCTCGTGCAAGACACCGTCAGCAGGGCCGGTCAAGCCGACGGAATACTTCTCGATCATGGCATTGATGGCTTGTTTGTGTTGCTCTCTAGGGTCCAAAGGTTGACCAGCACCGTCGCCGTTAACGAGAACCGAGATGCGCGAGCTGAGGAGCTGGATATTGGGGTTGTCGAAGGTGACGTTTTGAGGGATGCGCGAAGCTGCCTTCCTGATCTCAGGGTCCGACGACCCGCGAAGCGCACCCAAGAGCTGATTTCGAAGAAAAGTGACGCTCAAGCTATGAAAGAAACCAATCTCAACCTTGTGATTCATCATTTCACGGAGATGCGTACCTATCAAAGCCTTGGGCGAATAGATCTGCCTGGGGATCAACATGATCGTTGGAGCTAATCGCAGAAGCGAGCTCGAGCAACCATCCCCCGAGTGCTTCGCTGGTCCACGCAGATGGTCCAGTCGAGCCGTTTGAAGACACAGAACTCGCTTCAACAGTGTCATACCTTCAGGGACCTAAGTTCATTGTTACGATCATTCTTGTACAATGACTTACAATGCGTTTATCTCGGTCTCGTACACAGCGAGAGTCGCTTTGCGCTAGGCGATTCCCTTGGGAGCCCGGATCATAGGTTTATCGGCACTTGTAATCAGAATCATTTCCTTGAAGATGCGACTGAACGCAGGCGATGGTTTGTTGGCTTCCTCGATTACAGGCCTGTTTGACTTGTATCAACGGTCTTGTCAAGCCTGCGCATGAGCTACATACCAGATTCTGTTCCTAAAGTCGGCCACCGCTCTCTCGTCGTTGACGTCTATAGTATGTTCATCACGAGGCTCGAGGAGAATACCGACTTGGTTTCGTTCTCGTCCGAACATCACGACACCTTGCACTAGTGGAGAAGAAGATATGACGCTTTCCATCGGAGCAGGAACAGTTTTCTCTCCAGAAGCCAGAATGATCACATCGTCCGCCCTTCCAACGCTGTCGTCAAAGTGGTTGAGCAAAAGGGGTTGCAGGACATGACATCGGTGACGTACATTCTCCACAAGTCCTTGGCAGGATGTTTCACAAAGACATCAGCTGTGGCATATCCCTTCACATCCGGTAGATTCTCCACCGACATCTTGTTGTTTTCGGTTGACTGAAGGTGGCTGTCAGCATCACATGACACCAGGAAGAATGGGCTCTCCATACCAATATCTGGCACTCGTATGTATCGTCTCCTTGGGGAGCCCACCTGACTTTAATATCGTCCGGGAAACGCATCCACATCCAATCACCATCAGCAATGTCCTTCTTGTCAGCTAGTGCAACAGGGACACCGAATTCGGTACCCCCGTAAGCACCAGTGATCTGAACTCCAGCAGCCCATAGCGCATTCCCGACCTTGACCGGGAGTGGTCCGCCACCGAAACACTGGAAGATGGTGAGAAAATGCTAATCCGACGAGCAATTAAGTGTACTTACAACAAGCTCCATGTTCTTCAGAACTCCCACAGCCTCCTCGGAGAGGAGCATTTGTTCGAGGAATGCGGGGACGGTCATCAAGTAGCTACATTTCGTCTGTTTGCATTCAATCATATTGTCACTCGTTGGTATGACAGGCTGTGCAAAGGTGTCATCCACTGTACGTGGAGGATAGACCCCAGGGGTTACAAGACACGCAACGGGCGTGTAAAGCTCGATCAAGAGACCGAAGATATGGAAAGGGGGCAGCGCCATGGCTCCGGTACGGCGCGGGGCAGCCATGTTCGCATGTGCTCGGACTCCGGCTGCGGGTGTACTCAGTAAGGATAGGTGTGGAATTTCTATGGGAACTTACGCTGGCCCAGCCAGTGAATCTGAACTTTATAGCTGTGGGCAATCGCTTTAGGGAACCCGGTGCTGCCAGAAGAGTGAATGTAGATAGCGGGAGAGTCCAAGTCCGGGCATTTCGAAGGGGGAGGGTAGGGGACGAAAGAATCAGCTTCAACCTCTTGACCAAGCTTGGGGAAAGCGTAACGAATGGCGGGGAGTTTGTCGATGGTCAATTGAGCGCCTTCATATTCACGGCGAATACCATCGATAAGTCCTTTATGGGCATGGTCCAGCGTCAAGATACGTGAGCACCTTGTCTTCTTCATCATATTGATAACGGCGGCGGCAGAATTCCTCGACGAGACCGGAAATGGCTAGGCGTAACAAATCTGAGAACAAAAAACGGACCCGAGGAAGAAGGAAATGAACGCACCACTAAACCTGCGATGGATAAGCCCGCAAGGACAGCATGGTGCAATATTGTGTCCGTGTTAGCGATGATCATTACAACTTCTCCATCTGGACCTTGGCGAGCGGGGCGAAGAGCGTGTGCAACACGGTGCGCTGCTCGACCAAACTCGAGGAATGAGACCTCAGTGGCGGTGAGAGGAACGCTCTCATTGGCGTAGATGAAGATCGGGAAAGCGGGGTTTCTATCCATGTGAAAATTGATCAAGTCAGGAAACAAAAGGGACCCATCGAGAGGAGGGAAGTTCAAAGTGGCAGACGACATTATTGTTGAAAGATGTGCGTGTGTGATGAATGACCGGTTGAAGACAGGAGCTTTTACACCCGCCATCCTACTCTGGCGAATGGGGCTGATAGGCTGATGTGCGGAGAACACGCAAATGAAGTCATCCAAGTAACGTCACAGACTGACTTCGGATTGTGGCCGTCCGAGAGACTCACACAATCAGAACGACAAACTCGTAGCTTGTCAGGGAACCGGTCCCGATTTGTGTAATCCACGAATCCCTAGGTTAGACAAAAAAAAGTACCGTGGTGAGAATGGGTGGCCCAATCAACTCATAGACTATGATATGCTTGATGTGGATTGAAACTAGTAGTGCGTGGATCAAGTTCTGACAGAACCTCGGGGTCAACAAGCAACGTTCGTTTCCTGCTCACAGCAGCCTGAAAGAAATTGTAAACAATCAGCCCAAATGACTGAGATCGACATACCAGCTAGCCGGCGTCGAAATTCGAATAAACTTGAGGGAAGTCATTGTAGTCATGCCAGAACTTACTCGCGGAGCAACCGGCCTACCGAGTTACCGGTCACTGGTGCAACTTAGTCTCCCCTAGGCTGTAGTAGTAGGCAGATCCAAGAGTCGGATGAAGACAGTCGTGGTGCAACTTGAACTTTGTCAATGTCGATGACTTACTACCATCTTGCAGCCGCTTGACCTCGGGAGCTCGAGTTACGCTGATGCCCCATCACCAGTGAGGCTACACATATGTTTTGCCTGAGGGGTGTCGATAATTTCACCTGTTTCTTCAAAGTCGTCATCATGCAATAGACAGCTTCCCGGGAGACCATGTTCCCTCGGTCGGTCGGTCGGTCGGTCCCCCTTGATCGAATTGCTGTAAATTGGGGGAGCGTCTTCCCGGTGGCCTGTACTCAATTTGGTTCTGTAGGACATACAGATAATGATGGTGGCACTCAAAATTGCAATGAATAGCGGGTGTCAGAATTGAAGTTAAGAGCGAGATTAGGTTAAGTTGAGTTGTCTAGTATATTAAGCTGGAGCTGGCGCGAGTGATCGTCCACCCCCCCGAAGGGAATGCTTGTAGAAAGTAAGGTCGCGCGCAAACATGAATGAAAATTTCAATCTCCGATTCAACTTCGCACAGCCGCAGTGCTGTGCCGTGGCAGCGCGAATTTTGAATCTCCGATGTGGACAGCCGCATCACATGTCAGCCACCATGCTGTGCTGTGGCAATGCAATATTTGAAACTCAGCTGCTACTCGAGCAGATCATGATAAGGGCTGATGCAAGGGATACTCGGCCCCCAAACCACCATGCCCCATGTCTCTGAACGTCAGAAACTTCTTGAAGCACTCTCCACGGCCAAGCAACAGCTTGAGCTGGGTATATACATGGCTATTCTTCAACAGGCACTCACTGAAGCAGAATCCGAGTCCTCTCAGACTTCATCCGGGTCTGAATCCTCCTCTTCCTCCGACAGCACACCAGATTCCAATTCTAGCACCTCAGCAGGTAATGCTGACTCTACCAACTCCCTCGATCTTCAAGCTCGTGCGATGACCATAACCTTCCATGGGTTAATCACCACACTTGAGGATGAGGTTTCTAGGGCGCGTGTTCTATTTCCACGTCCTCCTGCCGCTCGCATCTCACAGATTGATCTCCTCGATGAGTGGAGAGTTGATCATCCGGAGAAGTTTCAGCGTAAGCTGAGAGTTTGTCCAGAGGTTTTCGATGAGCTCGTCAAGATCATCGAGGATCATCCAATCTTTTTCAACAACTCCCCCAGGCAGCAGTTACCAGTTGACATGCAGTTGAAAGTTTTCCTGAATGCTGCAGGTCATTACGGTAATGCTGCTACCTCACGCGATATGGCAGAGTGGGCAGGTGTCTCTGTAGGCACTGTTCATAACTGCTATAAACGAGTGATGGTCGCTATCTTGCAGCATCACGATAGGTTCATCCACTTTGATCTCAATCAACAGGCGGATCGTGAGGCGAAGGCGAAGGCCCAGCAGTACGTGAGGGAAAGAACATGTCCTGCATGGAAAGGGGGTTTTTTATGTGTTGATGGAACTCCATTCAAGCTTTTCCAAAAGCCTGGCTGGCACGGTGAAGGATTTTATGATCGCAAATCCAACTATTCCCTCTCTAACCAGGTATGTGATATTGGTTATTTATCAGATCGCTCACTGGCACCAGCTCTCCATCAAGGTTGTGATCTTCCCTCATAACCTGCAAATCGTTGATTATGCGATTGGTATACCCGGGAGTCTGCACAATTCAACTGCTTTCCAGCGGACACAAATTGCACGTGCCCCAGATCAGTATTTTGGTCAAGACGAATGGCTTTGGGCAGACAGCGCTTACGGCTGTCACAAATGGTGTGTAGTTCCTTTCAAGAGGCCCACGGAAGGCAGCCTATCAAGGGCTCAGAAAACCTTCAACTATTACTTGTCCAAAGTATGTATATTCTTTGCTATTAGATACAAATTAATCTTGGCTTTAGGTGCGAGTTCGCACAGAACACTTCTACGGATCTATCAAGAATTGATTCCAATCATTACGTGAACTCCGCAATCAGATCCAGAGCAAGGAAGACCTTGAGTATACAAATGCCTGGGTTCGATCATGCTTAATTCTCCACAACATGATAATCGATATAGAGGAACGCCTTGGGTTGGGGGCATTAGCACATGCTTATGCTGAAGACGCAGAAGGGGGGTATGGTGATGAAGACTTAGAGGAAGATGGGGAAGATAGAGATCAGAATGTTGAGGGTCCACAGAGGACAGAGGGGCAGCAATTCCGCCAACGACTTGTTCAAAGCTTACACCAACACTTGGAGGGGTGATGAAGTAGTGTCATAACATGAGGGCACAGACATGTACTATGACGAGCATGGACATGTAACTACGACGAACTACGACGAGCACGAATATGTAACGACGACAACGAGCACAGATATGTAACAACAACAAGTGCGGAGATGTAACGACGACGAGCGCAGATATGTAACGAGACGAGCACAGATATGTAGCTATGGCCTGGAAGTATGGACAAAGATAACAAGCACATCACGATGTACGACTGCAACAAGAGATAAACAGCAACGCTCAAGGACCACGTAAGGTATTCTCACCAGTCGCGAAGCCGCGCTTCATGGCCTCCTCCTGAACTCGCAAGCGCTGCACATCAGGAAAATACCCCTATACCATAGTGAGCCCTTTGTTGAAATTTTATGCCTTATGTATCCTTTTTATGGTTTTTGACCCTTTTCTGCACAAATGTCCCAAATGGCCAAAAGCAACAAGTCCCTTTATAAAGGGCGTCATTATTGAACCAATTTTCATCAAAAGGAAGATATAAAACTAGGCTGGCAGTTCATATAGGTCCTTTGTGTTACTATTGCAAAGCCCTTAGACCCTCACTAGCTTTTCCATTTTATGCCATTGTTCACTCTTTAGTCAGATTTGTTCACAAAGTGATAGACATTAAAATGTCAATTTATTTCAATGGCGGCCTCAACAATGTATGTACGCTACTCTACTTGGCCTTGTGGATTGGCCTTGTCCTCCAGTGCCTGGAAATCAAATGTGAATGTAGCAGCTTTCGCCTCTTGGAAACTAATCATGATGGACGTCGTCAGTTTGACAATTTTGACAAAGAATATCACTTACCCGGTATGTTCCTGGATTTTCTTTTGAACCACGTTGGCCAGATAGTTGGGACATTTTGCATTAAACTGTTTCAGCATCTCAAGGTAATACTCGAATCTAATGAAACCATTCAGTCAAGCCTGAGAGTGTGTACGTTTATATACCTTGGGCGGAACACAGAATCGTTGAAGTCCATCACAGTGCCATTGCTCAAGCCAGAAAGAACACATTCGATCTGATAAACAATGTATTACATCAGTTGTGTGAATGGTAGGATGAGCAACACATACGGCAGTGGCGACCAAGGCCAGTTGAGGGATGGGAGCATTGAGGTAAGGATTGGTGGACCCGGTGCCTAAAAGCGTACCCTGGCCTCGTTGTCCCCACCACTGAGCCTTGATGAGTTGGGGGAAAATCGGATGGCTCCATGGGTCACCTTCACAGGTGCGTTCCTTCACACTTTTTCAGAATGACCAGGTATTGCCGGTAAATGTCACTTACCTTGATATTCAACCCGCCGTGCAACATTTTCCCTTGGTCGACCAACCATCTGACCGCCAACAATAACTCTTCCCCCTTCAAATCCCCGGGGAGACCATATGCATGAGGAACGGCGAGTCGTGCTTTGGCAACGAGCTCACCACGGAGCTGGGTAGCTCCTCCCCAAACCTATTTATATGGCGCCATGTAGTTTGTTAGTACAGAATAGACGGTCATATTGATGCTTACATAGTCTATGAGTTGCATCTTCAGTTGTGTGTTGGTCTCCATACCCTTGAAAAAGGTGGAGAGCGTCGAGTCTTTTTTGCTCCCCAGGACCAATGCCTTCCAACAGATCTCCTCCTTCTGAACGCCCATAGGAAATCCGTGAGTGAGTGAGATATACTGGCGAACTAGGCCGTGACCTAGCTTGGCAAGTTTGTTGGTGCTTGGGCATTCGAACGTCCCAAGTTTGACCTTCTGTCCCTTGGATACTGGGGCGCCTTTTGATGTGGTATCATTTTTCTTTTCATCGTCTTCTTGCGGCCCTCGAATAATCTGAGTGAGGTTCAAGTCAGTATGTTTGTGGAGCTAAGAAAAAACAAATACCTCGTCATTCGCCTTCACCGTCGCCTGGGCTGGAGATGGTGCTTTTGCACCTTCATTGGCATCCCCAGCGTTGACTTGGGCATTGTCCTGTGTATCATGCCCATGTCCATGCTCTCCGGCGTCAGCGTCTTCATCAACTTCGCCTTCCTCCGTATCTTTCTCGCCCACCTCCAAATCATCGCCATCACCAAGTAGCGCATCAAGAAGAGAGAGAGAAACCTCTTCCCGGGCCTTTCTGCGCTGTTTGACACGGGGGGATGATTGTGCGTCCTCACCGTCAGCGTCCTCTTGGCTGGTCTCAGCTTCCTCTTGAGCGAGAAGCCGTGCCACCCTCTTGCGAGTAGCTGGCCGGCATGGTGAGCATGTATTTGTATCGTACATGGATACTTACCTCGTTTTTCCTCCTCCAGTAATGCAGCTGCTGCTGCCGCTTTCTCTTTCTGCTCCAGTTTTTTCACAGCCTTGGCCTCTGCGGGACTCAGTGGGCTCGGTGAGTCGCGTCGTTTACCTCTCTGACGTTTAGAAGGCTGCGCAGGAGGGGGAGGGGAAAGTGAAGGGCTAGCGGGGCGTTTCTTGTCACGGGTCTCTTTTCTAGTCTGAGGGCCTGCCATGTTGTTGGTAAGTGTATGTTGTAGAGGGGGTTGAAGTGGATTGAAGAGAAAAGAATGAAGGGAACTCTCGCCGTAGTGTTATATTATACATGCAGGGAGGCCTGGACCCAACGGCGATCAGAAGACCAGTGTAGATCTGGAACCTAAGGGGTATTGAATGGAAAACTATTTCCGGCGTCATCGGAGGTACGCGCGCCTAGCTCACTGAGACAGAAACAAAAAATGACACCAAGTCAACGATTAATCATCAAAGATACAATGGACTAGACTTAAGTACTCTGAGTCTAGTGGAAAAAGTCGCTGAAGGACCAACCGTTCTTGTTCTCCTTCCACCGATCAAACGCCCGATCGCTTTGAAACACGAATGATGCCCTAGTGCCCTCGTAGTAGAGATTCAAGTGGGTTGTGCTGTCAGACCGGAAGGCCGCGAAATCCCCATTTCCCATCTCTACCACCAAACCCGGCTCTTTGAGGGCAAGCCCACCGCCAATGAAATTGCCAATGGCAAGTACCAGGCAAAGGCTCTTGTCGCCGACGTCGCGGTGGCCTTGCGTGCACACGTTGATATTGAGCACGAATGAAATGAACGGCGAGACCAGACTTCCTGGCTGTCCCGGAAGGGACTCCACGATCTCTATCATCGCCTTGTACTCTGCAGGCAGGTTCAAGCGTAACTGTTGGTTTCAGAGTTTTAGTTTATCCTTATCGACGAATGTGACTTACCACGTCTTCAATCCACACAAATACATCTTTGAAAGCCATGGAGAGATCGTCATAAAGCTGTTTGTTCTGGTCGAAATCCCGGGACATGTAGGGCAGAAACTGCCATGTGTTCGTACGCGAGACGTCCGTTCGCTCAAGCTCATGAGGGTGGACAGCACTCGGTGTTCCTTCTCCCTAAGCAGCCAAAATCCGTCGTCAAGATCAATACTAGTGTCTAGTCACTCACATTGGTCGTGTATCGATTATACCAGGAGAAGTGCAGGCAGCGGAAGGGTGCGCCATCTCTGCTGTTGCGGTGTTGCCAAAGATTGTCATCGTCCAGACAGGCGGAGAGTTTGGCCGCAAGATTTTCTTTTAGCCGCATGGGCATGGCGTTACAAATGAAAACCATCAGGCTTCCATCACCGTTGCGTATGTCAAGTGCTCTGATGTTCAGCGTTAGAGAGTACAGGTGAGTCATATAATTCACTTACCCTTCGAAAGAGGTCGTTGGAATGCAGATGTATTCATTGGGCTGCTTCTTATAGCCCTTGGGGTAGAAGTCCTCCAGCTTGGAACGAAGGGGGTTTAACACCTAGCAATTGACTCCCAACTGAGCCTACTTACTAGGGTCGCGAGGTGCAGCGGATCCCGGACTGCTGTTCCCTTAGCTGCCGCCTCTCTTTGCATATCTGTCCAGATCGCGTTTCGGGCTCGATGCCTGCACTAGGTAGCCTAGCAGACGAAGAACTGCAGACTGCACTAGGTAGCCTAGCAGACGAAGAACTGCAGACCGAGGAGGTGGAGGTAGATCGCCCAGTTCAAGTTCTCCCCCATCAAGCTGCTGACTGGCAAGAAAACCCGAGGGAGATTATAGAGGATTTCCATGACCAGCTCTATGAGTTGGTCCCCTTGGACTTGGACGGCGACTCAGAGCCGCACGCAGGACCTTCCAACCAACGACAAACGGAGGAAATAGATGAACGTTTCGAAGAAGACCTATTTCCTCGTGCGGGGACCGTGATCCGAATGGACGAGACGTTGCATGAGAAGTGGCGGAAATTGTTTGGAAAGGAAGATGCTGACGGAGACGCCCTGATGGATGAGGGCCCTGGCGACTCGGATGCTGCCAAGTTTACACCATTCGCCTCTGAGCTGGACTGGAGGATCGCTCGATGGGCAGTTCAAGAAGGGGTGGGCCACAAGTCATTGGATCGACTGCTAGCCATTCCAGGGGTGCGTTTCAATCGTGGACTCGTTCATTGCAATAACTGACTCAGACGGATAGGTTGTGAAAAGTCTGGGTCTCTCATTCCATAACACCAGGAAGTTGCACAAGATAGTGGACGAGATTCCGCCTCGCGTCAAATGGACCACTCGCGAGCTATGGTATCAATCTGATCCTGAGGCCAGACACACGATACACTATCGGGACGTCATCGATGCGGTCAAGACTTTATTGGGAAATCCAGCACATGCGAAGGACATCGTCTACAGGCCTAAACAGATTTTCACTAACTCGTCCAAGAAGAAGAGAATATACCATGAGATGTGGACCGGGGATTGGTGGGCAGCAGTTCAGGTAAGTCTAATCCGCATCAGTTTTCCCCGTCACTGACAGTTGTCTCAGAAACGGTTACCTGAGCACTCCTGCGTTGCCCCCGTCATCATCTCAACCGATAAGACGCAGCTTACGCAGTTTTCTGGGGGGAAAATGGCATATCCGGTGTATCTGACGCTGGGCAACATTCCTCGCGCCCTTCGACGCAAGCCTAGCGAAAATGCATGCGTCCTCATCGGCTATCTCTCCATCAGCAAGATTGTCGGCAAGGACTTGACAAAGAAAGAACAGTCGGCGCGCGTTCAACAGCTATTCCATGAGTCGATGAGGTTGATATTGGAGCCACTGATAGAGGCAGGGAAGAAAGGAGTGGAGATAGCGGGAGGAGATGGGAAAGTCAGGCGAGTTCATCCAATCCTCGCTGCGTACGTCGCCGACTATCCCGAGCAGTGTCTGGTGACCTGCGCCAAGTACGGGACATGCGCCAAGTGTCTCGTCACAGAGGATGAGCTGGAAGAGAGAGTTCCTGGACCACCTCGCACTCAGAAATCTACTGCCGATACCATAAGGAACGCCATGGCACAGGCCACGTCCAATTCCAATTACCTGGACCTTTGCAAAGCTGCGCTGCTGTCTGGTGGGGTCAGTCGACCTTTCTGGGACGGATTCCCTCTCTGCGACATTCATCTTTCCATCACGCCCGACGTTCTCCACCAACTATACCATGGGATCGTCAAGTACCTCACCTCCTGGTGCACCAGTCTCATGGACACCAAGGAGCTCGATTCTCGAATCCGCACTCTCCCTCCTTGTTTCGGCGTTCGTCACTTTACCAATGGGTGGTCCAAACTGTCTCAAATCGCTGGCAAAGAAAGAAAGGACATGGCCCGCATTCTCTTGGGCGTCCTGGTCGGTAAAGTCCCCTCCCAGGTCATCACCTCCTACCGCGCCCTCCTCGACTTCATATACATAGCCCAATACCCCACCCACGACGATGATTCCCTCCAATGGATGGAGGAATCGCTCAGTCTCTTCCACGAGAATAAAGAGATTTTCCTCGCTGGGGAAAATGGGCTGGGCATCCGAGAACATTTCAATATCCCCAAGTTCCACTCCCCCGTGCATTACGCCGACTCTATTCGATACTTCGGAACCACGGACAACTACAACACGGAAGCTTTCGAGCGCTTCCATATAGACATGGCCAAGGAAGGCTGGCGAGCCTCCAACTTCAGAAATGAAGTTCCACAAATGACCCGGTGGCTGGAGCGACAAGAGAAAATCAGTCTTTTCCAGGGCTACGTCGAATACAGGACTCAAGACGACCTTCAGGATGATCGGGAGGAACCACTCAATCCAAAAACTTCTGGAGCTGGCGTGGTGATCGCTCGTCAGCCAGCCGTCCCAGGCCAAACTATCAATAGCATCCAAAAGAACCATCACGCTCCCTCATTCCCTCATCATCTTCGAACCTATCTCAACTCCCTTCTACCCGCTGATGAAGCTCTTCCCCGCCGCAACATTCCATTTGCCCATCTTCCATTCGACAAACTGGACATTTGGCATACCTGCAAGTTCGCTCTCGACGTACTCGGTAACGACGTTGATGGTACAGAGGGGATAGATTCCATCAAAGCCAAGCCAGGCAGGTTTGATACCGTTGTCGTGGCTTATACCAGCGATGCAGAGACTACAGGTTTGCAAGGTAAGTATAGTATCTGTTTTGAATTTGTACCCAACAATCTGACATCTTGCTTTCAAAGGAATGCGAATAGGACGTTTGCGAGTTATTTTCAAACTTCCCTCCTCCCTTTCTCTTTTGACTCAGGCGCCTGATACCTGGCCAAAAGAACCATTGGCATACGTAGAGTGGTATAAGCATTCGGCGTCACCAGGCAAGTTCCACAACATGTATAGAGTTACTAAACCTTCTCTTCCTCCAAATATCTCAAACTTGGCTCCTACCATTCCCGGTGACATTATCCCTCTCAAAACCATTAGGCAGAGTTGTCAACTAATTCCGCATGTTACTGATGATGAGCGTTCTGCCGATTGGACTGGTGATATTGTTTTAGACACTTGTTCTACCTTCCTTTTGAATAATTGGTCTAGTAAGTATTCCTATCAGATGTTGTACTAGTAGTTGTAGATGCTACAATGTCGATTCAAAAAAGATCCATATGTACATAAATTGTTCCATTTGTTTACAAAAGTGCACAAATAAGTCATAGGTGCACATATGACTACAAATGACTGGCTATGACATACAGGGTTTTTCCTGATGAGCGACCCAAACGGCCCACCCATGCCTCAAGCGACTCACCTATGCCCCAAGCGGCTCACCCATGTCCCAAGCGGCTCACCCATGTCCCGAGCGACTCACCCGCACCACAAGCGAGTTCTCAGTGACCCAAACGGCCCTCCAGCGACTCAAACGGCCCTCCAGCGACCCAAACGGCCCTCCAGCGACTCAAACGGCCCTCCAGCGACCCAAACGGCTCACCCATGTCCCGAGCGACTCACCCATGTCCCGAGCGACTCACCCGCACCACAAATGAGTTAAAAAATGCGGCGGCTCCTCAGGCTGGCCACTCATCTAGTCCGAGGACGACCATGGACAATGGACAACGACAGGAGTTAGATACTACTCATAGACTCACCCATGTCCCGAGCGACTCACCCGCACCACAAACGAGTTCTCAGTGACCCAACCGGCCCATTAGTGCCCCAATCGACTCACCTACGCCCCGAGCGGCTCAGCCATGTCCTGAGCGACTCACCCACACCCCAAACGAGTTTTCAGCAACCCAAACGGCCCTCCAGTGGTCCAACCGGTCCATCCATGCCCCAATCGTCTCACCTACGCCCCGAGCGGCTCACCCATCATCAGCAACACTGCAAAAAGTCTGAAGTTACTGGATTGACTGGATCAGTTAAATCAGTAGTCCAGTGGCCCAGTAACCAGTAATTTCAGTAGTTTCAGTAGTTTCAGTAACCTAGTCACCCAGTCATCAAGTAGTTTCAGTAGTCTTAGTAACCCAGTGGCCTAGTGGCCCAGTCATCCAGTCATTTCAGTAGCTTCAGTAGCTCAGTCATTCAGTCATCCAGTAGTCTCAGTAGTCTCAGTCATCCAGCAGCCCAGTCATCCAGTCATCCAGTCATTTCAGTAGTCCCAGTAGCTCAGTCATCCAGTCATCCAGTCATTTCAGTGGTCTCATTAGTCCAGTGGCCAAGTGTTCCAGTTATCCAGTAGTTCCAGTAACCCAGCAGCCCAGTCATCAAGTCATCCAGTTACTTCAGTAGTCTCAGTAGCCCAGTCATTCAGTCATTCAGTCATCCAGTAGTTCCAGTAACCCAGCATCCCAGTCATCCAGTCATCCAGTAGTTCCAGTAACCCAGCAGCCCAGTCATCCAATCATCCAGTCACTTCAGTAGTCTCAGTAGCTCAGTAGCCCAGTGTTCCAGTCATCCAGACATCTCAGTAGCCTAGTAGCTCAGTTTCCCAGTCATGTAGTCATCTCAGCAGCCTAGTAGCCCAGTGCCCTAGTCATCCAGCAATCCAGTTGTCTCATTACTCCAGCCATCCAGTATTCCAGTATTCCAGTAATCTAGTCACTCAGTGGTCCAGTAATCCAGTCACTCCAGTCACTCCAGTCACACAAGTCACACAAGTCACTCCAGTAATCCAGTCACCTCAGTAATCCAGTCACTCCAGTAATCCAGTCACCCTGTGGTCCAGTAAACCAGTCACTTCAGTCACACCAGTCATACCAGTTATCCAGTTACCCAGCCCTCAGCTCACCCAATCACTCCAGTACTACTCAGTCATCTAATAGAGTCATTCTAATTAGTGACATTTTATAATCATTCATAGGATGGATTATAGCTAAAGTCCACAAAAATGTGTACTAAAAGTGTAGTTAACAATGTGGGAAAGGGTATTAGGATTGAGTGTAGTGAAGTGTACAAAAAAGCGTAGTAAAAGTGTAGTTACAAGTGTGGGAAAGTATAGCTAGATTGAGTGAGCAAAGTGTACAAAAAAGCGTAGTAAAAGTGTAGTCAAGAGTGTGGGAAAGTGTAGCTAGATTGAGTGTAGCAAAAGTGTACAAAAAAGCGTAGTAAAAGTGTAGTGAAATGTGTGGGAAAGTGTGTAGTGATAGAGTGTAGCTAAAGTGGACAAAAAAGTGTACTAAAAGTGTAGTTACAAGTGTAGTGATTGAGTGTAGCAAAGTGTAACAAAAAAGCGTAGTAAAACTTGAATCAAATGTGTAGGAAAGTGTAGCTAGATTGAGTGTAACAAAAGTGTACAAAAAAGCGTAGTAAAAGTGTAGTGAAATGTGTGGGAAAGTGTGTAGTGATAGAGTGTAGCTAAAGTGGACAAAAAAGTGTACTAAAAGTGTAGTTACAAGTGTAGTGATTGAGTGTAGCAAAGTGTAACCAAAAAGCGTAGTAAAACTTGAATCAAATGTGTAGGAAAGTGTAGCTAGATTGAGTGTAACAAAAGTGTACAAAAAAGCGTAGTAAATGTGTAGTTACAAGTGTGGGAAAGTGTATTAGGTTAGAGTGTAGCAAAAGTGTACAAAAAAGCGCAGTAAGTGTGTAGTTACAAGTGTAGCAAAGTATGTGGAGATCAAACCTACTGAAAGTGTACAAAAAAGCATACACAAGTGTACAAAAAATATGGTAGCTATCTAGTGTAGGAGATCCTAGTAAAGTGTAGCCACATTTCCCTAATGCTCGGACTTGACACAAAATCCGCGCGAAAAAGTCACGTGACCATGTTGAATTTGCCGCGCCACCTCTTCGACTCTCTCTCACCACTACACCACACCTCAACAACAACAAAACGGCCGGCGAGGGCTCAAAAGCCCCGCCGGCATCGCCAGGTGAGTGAAAACTCGCTCACCACCATATCCGCTCACCTCGCAAACAGCCTGCTGCCACCTACCACCTCACTCTCGACACGAAAACGACGAAAACGCGAAAACGCGGCCGGCGTGGGCTCAACAGCCCCGCCGGCTTCACGAGGTGAGTGATAAGCCACCTGCTCACCCCGCAAACAGCCGCTTGCACTGCTCGGCCCACTACCACCTACCACACCACTCTCGACACGAAAACGACAAAAACGCGAAAACGCGGCCGGCGTGGGCTCAACAGCCCCGCCGGCTTCACGAGGTGAGTGATAAGCCACCTGCTCACCCCGCAAACAGCCGCTTGCACTGCTCGGCTCACTACCACCTACCACACCACTCTCGACACGAAAACGACGAAAACGCGAAAACGTGGCCGGCGTGGGCTCAACAGCCCCGCCGGCTTCACGAGGTGAGTGAGAACTCGCTCACCACCACATCCGCTCACCCCGCAAACAGCCGCTCGCACTGCGCGGCCCACTACCACCTACCACACCACTCCCGACACGAAAACGACGAAAACGCGAAAACGCGGCCGGCGTGGGCTCAACAGCCCCGCCGGCTTCACGAGGTGAGTGATAAGCCACCTGCTCACCCCACAAACAGCTGCTCGCACTGCTCGGCCCGCTACCACCACTTCTCACCACCTCAAGCTCAAACAACGAAGCCGGCGCGGGCTCAACAGCCCCGCTGGCTTCAAAGGTTCGTGTTTATTTGTTGACTAACACACCTACTCACCTCGTACATAGCTGCTCGTGTTGCATGGCACTTCATTAACTTGTAACTATTGTACCACAATACATGTAATAGTTAGACATAATATATTTCGCATTTTCTGAACTGTCATAAGGTGTGAATTAATCATAAGATATAGTGAACTAGTAATTGGGACTGGGTGACTGGATTACTGGGTGACTGGATTACTGAGGTGACTGGGTGACTGGATTACTGGGTTACTGAGGTGACTGGGAGTGACTGGTGGCTGGGTTACTGGTGTCACTTGTGTGACTGGAGTGACTGGAGTGACTAGATTACTGGATCACTGAGTGACTGGATTACTGAGACTACTGGATTACTGGACCACTGAGTGACTAGATTACTGGAATACTGGAATACTGAATGGCTGGAGTAATGAGACAACTGAAACGACTCAACTCAATCAAGAGCTAGCGCTATCATCAGACAACATGCCCTAGTGGAACCACATCAACTCAGTAACTAGAGCTGAGGATCAGACTAGGCAAGCAGGAGCGCTTGGCCCATGAAGTTCAAGAAGAGGAAACTCCAGGAGAACAAGACTGGAGAGCCAGTGCTTGTCAACCCGGGTTTATATACTATTGACAGTGTTTGTACATGTTGTGGCTAAACCTTAACTATATGACTAGGTATGACTAGATATGAGTCATGGCGAGTAACAGCCAATAGCGTATATGACTAGGAAGCGAGATGAGTCAGCGTGAGTCAGTATGAGTCACGGTGAGTCATAATGAGTCAATAAGAGTCTGAGTCATGGTGACTCGGTATGAGTCATGGACAGTGGGGAAGATGCACAGCCACGCACAGCCACGTTACGTAAGCGAAAGGCTAGACCTAGCTGATGTCAGCAGGTCACGTGATGTGATCTTGATAAGATAAGATAACAGAAAAGGGAGAGAAAGCGACTAAGTCCAAAAGTGAAAGAGAAACGTAGTAAGCGTAGGAAAGACTAGGATAAGGAACTGAGCGTTCGTAACACTACCTCCTCTCTATGGATCGTATTCCAGACGATCAAGACCTTGCAAAGATATCAACCTGTGAAGAAGCACGAACATTGTGCAATGAACGGCGATGATGATGATGATATCGAGAATCATGATGATGGGGATGGGTGGTAGGATTCTCAGAATCTGGAATTGGAATAGTTGAAATGCGAAACAGCATGTGATGATGACAACGTATCTGCGAGTGCGAGCATTGCGATAGTTGCGAGCGACGACATTGCGAACGACAGCAGCGAAGGCGTGTGAGTTCATTGTGATGATTGTTTCAATGATGGATGTGAATGGAGAGCAAGAGCGTAAAACATCACTCTTTATACCTTTTCGGTTCTCGGCACGGTTTCCAATCAATCGATATTTTCATCGTCAGTCTGACTCGTTCGACTGTCATGCAGTTGTAATTGTGACTCGAATAGAATTCTGAGTCATGCTGTGTAAGCGCAGGGTGGACGGATGTGTAGCGTGGGAAATTCTAATTGCATCCAGTGCAATGTCAAGAATAGACCTTGGTTTTCACGTGCGAGTAGATTTCGCATAGCTTTCAATGCGCAAGGCATTTCAGGTTTTGACCTTGTAAGCATGAATCAACGATGTAATTCACCTTGTGTTCGTCATGGGATATGGAAGCTTCAAGCGTAGAGCGTTCCGACCAATCAGATTTGCGATTGTGTAAGGTTCTAACCTTGTAAGAAAGGTTTCCTTGGATTGTATCAACACGTTTCTCGAGTGTGTCAATGAGAATTGCAGCAGCGAGTGCTAAAGCGAGTGGTGATGAGCGTGAAGATTGTGAAATCCTCAGAAATGCGCGTTCTCGGTAGAGATTTGGGTTCTTCAAGCGACTGCGGCTTGGAATTTGGGCGAGAGAAAGAGATTTTGAGCGAAGAAAATGATTATGGTTAACACCATTATCGTTCGTACCCTTGGTACTCTCTTGTACTCTTCACACTAGCGTGTTCATAGTGTGTCACTTGTCGTAACACCTGTCGTAACACTTGTGTCATTGCCATAACACTTTGTGTTCCTTGTGTCACTTCACGTTCCATTGGTGTTCATTGGTAACACATCTTCGTGTGCATTCCCGCAACACTTCATCGTGTCACTACCATTCCACTACCTCCTCTCTTTGGTTTGGATTCCAGACAAACCCTACGGAGAACCAGACCCTACGGTGAACCCACAGAGGAACTCTATGGTTCTTTGGCCCGGTCGGCCTTCTCGATACTCGATGGAAGTAGGAGTTTCATGTGATCTTGACAATCCCCCCGGTAAAAAAAAATTTCACGGTTTCTGTAGGTTTCTTCACAGATAACCGAAACGACGAGTGGTTTGGGATTGTTCGAGCGATGAGCGACAACAGCTCAATGGAATTCGATTCCATACTTCGAGTGCTTGAGACAGCAGTGAGGGTTGATAGCGATGAGCGAAAGCAGCTCAATAGATTTGGATCCTAGACAATGCTATTCAAGTAGCAATGAGCGGAAGCAGCTCTGTCGATTTGGATTCCAGACTACTCGGATTTCATGCATGTGGCAGCGGTGTGCGCAAGAGTAACGAGCGAAAACAGCTCGACGAATTTGGATTCCAGACAGCGGGCGGCGAGAGTTTTGGATTCCAGACACGTTCAGGGATAACACCCTAGTAGAATAGACACTAGTGACAGCGTTCTTGACGCGATGTGTCGGTGACAACGATGATAAAGTCGTAAAGCTGTCTTTCAAGCTTGCTGACGACGATAGGGACAAGGGAGATATGTGGTGACAGCACAATGTTCCGTTCCACTCGATGGAAGGGGTAAAAACGCGACGCGGAGTACGATGATGTTCGACATCATGAGGTGTTCGACAGTTGTTAACTCAACGAAAGCAGTTGAAGTGTCGTGAACGCGGTAAACGGTAAATCAAGTATCCAGTTCCACTCGATGGAAGGACAGAGGACGCGGCACGCTGATAAGCGGCGGGATTGCTCGACAAGTAGATACCTACTGTCAGCGATGACAAGGCGCGAAGACAGCGCAGGTACCCACTTGCGATCGACAGTTGAGTGGCGTACTGGTGACGAGACGACTAGACGATAACGATAAAGTCGTAAAGCTATCTTTCAAGCTTGTAAATGTCGAGGGAGACGAAATTGAGCGGCGGCGGCTCTTGCACGTGAGTTGCGATAACTCAGGGTGTTGATCTTCTAAGTACTGCTAGAGTACTGCGTGTTGATTGTCCAAACCGGTATAGAAGACCAAGTGAGGTTCAACAGATCATGAAGCTATCTTTCAGGCTTCGCGGGTGACGGCGACGGAATGCGCAACAGAGGTAGACACTCTAGTTGCCGGGGAATAGTTGCAGAGCAACGGCGACGATGTACACGGTAGAGGTAGACACTCTAGCAGAGTCGCAAGACAGCGACGACGATGTACGCGGATAGGGATGTGGGGTGACGACGACGACGAATGGGTAACAGAAACTGGGCACTAAATGCTGACCCATGAGAAATGAAAAGCCAGAAGGCGAATTCGTGACGTCAACAGGTGATCACGCGAACCTGGATCATGTGTACACGCAAAGGCTATTGGCTATACCCAAGCGATCTCCAATGATCAAAGAGCCCCTTGTGCACTATGGGGAACAGCAACATTATCCCGTTTAGAACGGTGGACAGCCGTATGTGCAGCAGTGGGAACAGAGTTGCTTTCTCCGAGCGTGTCACGTACGCCAACGGTCAAACGACCAACTCTTTAGCCCTAGAGTCCGGGCAGTGTGATCAAGTTTATCCAAGTGTCATGACGCAGTCATCAACACTCGGTAGTGACTCTTTAGCTCACGACCAAAGCTAGGTAGGTCTGAGTATGTGGCGACGATGACGACATGTTGCGAACACAGCAACAGTGATGACGATATGAGCTGGCTAGCAGCCTCGACAGTGACAAGGATGGTGAGCGCGACGACAGCGCAATAGATGACAGAGGTAAGCACTCTGCTGGGTTGTAAGACAGTGACGACGTACTGTTGCGATAGCAGCAACGATGAGCTCGATCTCGATGAGCATGTACGCGAACGATGGTGATGAGCTGACTGGCAGGCTCGACGATGTTGACAATGATGAGCTGACTTGCAAGCTCGACGACGACGACGACGATGACGACGATGACGTCGGATTTGCTGACCGAGTTATCTTCAGCGATGAGGACGATGGTGAGCTGACTGGCAGACTCAACGCGGACGACGATATGTTTTGCTGACCTAGTTATCTTCAGCGACGACGAAGCACGTTTCTCGATTGTGCTGGTACCCACTTGCGACGACGGTGAAGTGGCATACGATGGTGAGCTGACTAGCAGCAACGACGACGAGGCGCGAACAAGCAGCGCAGGTACCCACTTGCGACGACGGTGCAGATGGCGTACAACGAGTGCGGCAGTGACGAGACACTGAGGCAGAGAGGATTAATAAGAAGTCTTGTTCTAATGAAACGACTCAACTCAATCAAGAGCTAGCGCTATCATCAGACAACATGCCCTAGCGAAACCACATCAACTCAGTAACTAGAGCTGAGGATCAGACTAGGCAAGCAGGAGCGCTTGGCCCATGAAGTTCAAGAAGAGGAAACTCCAGGAGAACAAGACTGGGGAGCCAGTGCTTGTCAACCCGGGTTTATATACTATTGACAGTGTTTGTACATGTTGTGGCTAAACCTTAACTATATGACTAGGTATGACTAGATATGAGTCATGGCGAGTAACAGCCAATAGCGTATATGACTAGGAAGCGAGATGAGTCAGCGTGAGTCAGTATGAGTCACGGTGAGTCATAATGAGTCATTAAGAGTCTGAGTCATGGTGACTCGGTATGAGTCATGGACAGTGGGGAAGATGCACAGCCACGCACAGCCACGTTACGTAAGCGAAAGGCTAGACCTAGCTGATGTCAGCAGGTCACGTGATGTGATCTTGATAAGATAAGATAACAGAAAAGGGAGAGAAAGCGACTAAGTCCAAAAGTGAAAGAGAAACGTAGTAAGCATAGTGAAGTCTAGGAAAGACTAGGATAAGGAACTGAGCGTTCGTAACAGGTGGGAGGGGCGAAAGGGGGATTCCAGGTAACACATGACCAGAGCAAACGGCTAGACAAGAGCAAACGGCTCCAGAGTCGTCAGAGAGCTCCCTCGCCAGAACTCACTGACAATGAATTTGTCTCTGTGCAGACTCCCAAGGGAAAGGGGAAAGGGAAAGCACAAGAGGTACCCATCATGTCTGATGTGTCATCGGCCGAGGAGGATGAAGACAATGAAATGGGGGACTACAGTGGGTCCATGCAGCATTGGCATTGATGAGAGCATGCTAATCGGCCGACAGATTTGCCAGCTTTCGATCAACATCGTACTGCATCCCGAAAGACCCCAGCCCCTTCCAGCTGGCATGATGTCAGAACCAAACAAGGTGAACCGTCCAAGGGTTACAAGGAACAGTCAGCATCCAAGGAGAAAACGTCTCAGGGGACTGACAAGGTAATACATAACAACTTTATCTTTGCTCATAAAGTCTAACTCAGAGTCCCAGCCAAAGCCAAAGCCGAAGCCACAGCCGAAGCTACAGCCTCAGCCATTGGAGCCTAAGTCTAAGGCTAAGCCCCAGCCTCCTAAGCCAAGGGTCCAGGAGAAAGGTTCGAAGGGCCGTAGAGAGAACCAACGTCCTCTGACTGAAGAGGATGGTTCAGTCCCTGATCTGTCAAGCAATGATAGGATCTCCAAGAGAGTTCGCAGAGAGAAGGATTCAAGGCAGCCGGCCGAAACCAAGGCTGACAAGCAGCCGGCCGCAATCAAGGCTGACAAGGTAAGTGGACATATGTGTATATTGAGCTTGACTGACAAATGACAATGTGACCCAGGGTGCCACCGATGACAGGAAGGAGAAAACTTCAACAAAGGGTAGTAGGAAGAATAAACGTCCTCTGACTGAAGAGGATGGTTCAGCCGCCGATTCGCCGGCCGATGACAGGCCCACCAAGAGAGTTCGCAAAGAGAAGGATTCAAGGCAGCCGGCCGAGGCCAAGGCTGACAAGGTCAATGCATATATGTGTATATTGAGCTTGACTGACAAATGACGATTTGATCCAGGGTGCGGCCGATGAAACATTCCATAAAGTCCCTGAGGCATCGGCTCGCAGGTCAGGTAGACCAAGGAAGACTCCAGCTCGCAAGGACGATGGTGTAGTAACACCTACCAAAAAGAGACCCTAATCTAGGTTTCTTTCTTTCGGATTTGACTGCTTAAGTAGGCGGTTTGAATGGATTGCAAAGAAAAGACTCTATTGCGATGTATATACGGTACAAGATAACGATGATATACATGGGCCCTGCCCTCACTCCTCAGTGTCCATCGGCTCTGATTCATCATCCCCTGAGGGAGCCTTGTCAGTGGTATCATGATCTTCGCCCAATGGGCCGTCAGCTGACTCGGCGGCCGGACTGGACGGCTGGGACGGGTATTCGAACAAAGCCTGCATGGCTGTACCCATGTCAGGCTCTGTGTTGGTGTCGGCCGGCGGTGCGGCTGTCCCTTGGTCACTAGATTCAATGAGTGGCCTTGAGTCCGGGGTCGGGTCGGCCTCCAAAGTGACTGTGCTGGCCTCAGCGACGATCTCGGGCGCAGGGAGGTGTGCAGCCACTGAGGGCGAGCGCGACACAGCGGATCGTGGGGGAGCCGAAGCCGAGGGGGAGCGAAGGGGGAGAGAGGCAGAGGGAGATGGGCGAGGTTGCCAGACAAACGACGCGGCCGGTGATGGGCGATGATCAACGGCTTGTACTTGCCTGACCGTTTCCAACACCCTCGACATCCCACTGACCTGCTGGGAGACCACCGAAAGGCCTGACTCCAGCTTGGAGAAGCGAGCCTCCATTTGGTCGAAGCGAGCGGCCGAGGGATGGATGGCGCCCTCCAGCCTCAGAGCGTAATCCCTCCATTCGGCATAGTCGGTCGACTCGGTCGAAGGACGAGAGACCGCCAAGACACCTGGAAGGTGTCCTTGCTCTCTGACGACCTTCGAGATCACCTGCCGGAAGGTCGGGACCTCGACCACTGGGGCTGGTAGACCATGTTAATGTCACATAGAGACCTGAATGACCTATTAACTCACTTGGCTTCACCTTCTTCGCCTTCGGCTCCTCTGATGCCGACTGAGCCCTTGGTCTCTTCTTCATTGTGCTCCAGCCGGCCTGCCCTTTGTCCCCCAGCCGCTTGGTCTGCTCCATGGCCAATGGGTCGTCGGAGTCGTCGTCCTCAGGAGCCGCCGTCTCCTTGCCCTTCCCCTTGCCTGTTGCCACACTCGTTTGGCGAGTCCTCTTCGGCCTGGTGGAGGGGCCTGGGGTGGCAGGCAGATCGGTCCCTGCGGCCGAACCGCACGTCTTGGATGGGCCGTTGTGAGCGAACACTTCTGCTTTCCCTGAAAACAGGGAAGGCAGGCGTTGCGGCTCACTTCAGGATGCGGAATGCAGTCCCGACCCACGGTGACACACCGGTCACATGGAGAGCGTTCTGGGGGAGGGGGTAGAACGGAGCTGCCTGAGGCGGCAGCAGCCGAGGCGGGGGAGGGATGGGACGGGCCGGGTTGAGAGTTTTTGGCTCGTTCGGCCTTGTTACGTTCCTGCTGAGCCTTTGTTTGCATCATAGCCAGGTGGCGGCGGGGGCGAGACGGTGTCTTTGGGGTTGGGGCTGGGAGACGAGCCGGGTTGGGTGCTTGCGGTGTTGGGCGTTGAGGCCCAGTGAAAAATGGATATACCTAGATCGACTAGGATAGTGGTGAATAGGTTGTGAATGTACCCAGAATGTACCCGAGTCTACCCAAAATATACCCAAACAAATGAACTCATTGTTTCGATACATTTCGGTAGATCCTACACTTCGACACTCGACAATGCTAGATCCCAGTAGCATTCATATCGCTCGACTACTATGGTTGCCTTCTAGTTGTACATACTGTACCTTCAATATACAACTCGTTGCCCTTCCACTCACACCGCTATGCCCGAGTGAGAATACTGGTGCGTTTGCCGTCAATTTTGCAGAGGTCGGCGAACACAACTAGCCTCGCGGAGAACTTGGTATCGACATCTTGAAAAAGCGGAGGAGGATGAGAATCGAGACAAGGTCCCTCATGCAGTCTTCAATACAATCCCGATCGGCCCACAAATCCAAGCACTCTATCGTCATCCGAGCATGGCTGAAAAACTTCGCTATCGTGACCAGCGAACGCAGGAGATTATCAGAGAGATAGAAGAAAACGATGGACTGGTTGACAAGTACGATGACGTGTTGACGGGGAGTGCATACCTCAATGCTTTTCGATCCGGCACGATCACGAAACACGATACACTCCTCGTTTTCTCGATTGATGGTGCTCTCTCCTCTTAGTACCTCCAATTCCAGCCTCGTCGCTCTCTCGCCAATGGTTCCATCGCTTGAAATCAGCACTCCAGATACTACCTCTCTGACGAACGATGTCTCAACATCGGACTATGCCCCAGACTCCGAAATCGCAGCATTCGCTCCACTGCTCGTTGACACAGCTCACGAGACAACCATGGCAGCCATTCCGGCTTTGAAAAATCCCTTGTACGTATCCTATCTACGCCCGAGCATACATCTCACTTATTCATACAGAGCTAGATTTATGAAGAAGAAGGCAACCAAGCCTGCAACCACGACACAGGCGCCAGCTCCTCCAGTGGGTTCCTCTGCAGTTCCGTGCGTGGACATGGCAGCCGCTGGACATTTGGAAGAAGCGGAGCCCGGGATCACGACAAATGCCAGCGCCGGCGAGATAGTCCCACCATCCACAAGCACCATCGCAATGGAGACCGTAAGATCGACGTCAGGAGCGGTTACGATCACTGGCTGGAAACCACGAAAGGCAAGGACAGGACAGTACATTTTTTTCTTCAAGTTTAGCCTCTGCTTTTTGAACGACGATAACATCAATTTTAATAGTACGCTCTGCGCATATCGATGGCTCAGACAGGTGAACACTACGGGAGATAAAGCTATGTTTGCGTCGTACTGGAAAGGAGTCAAAGGAGTCAAGGGGTCTCAGAAAAAGGTGTAGTGTTCGCTTTCGAGGTAAATTGATATACTGACTACCATACAGCAATACGAAGAGGAGTGTGGCAATTTGGTAAGTATTATTACGCACCATCATTCTTTGGCGACTCGGACTCCGGAGATGTTGATCGTTGACGACCTTAGGTGAGAACGAACAATTGGCCTGGATTCACGCCCGAATGTACTGAAGAACTCGCGAAGGGGACGTTGCACTAGCACATCATCAAGTCGTTTTTTCATGCTGGAGGGTAGGGGAGAGTGTACGAGTAGAGCACCCAGGTAGACGTGTGGCGACGTGGACCAGGGGCATGGATTGCAATAGACGGACCGGGAAACTGGTAGATGTGGGTAGACGAGAGGTGAGAACAGATATGGCAGTAGCAGAAAATATATTCGAATAGGTGGTCCGACGAATGCAAAGGGATAGATTCTAGTATATCCGAGTGGACATGGGATAGTTCAAACACGATAAGGATAGATATGAGTAGCTCTGGAGGCCAAATGATACCTGCAGTGTTTTCTATGGAATACTATTCTCGGTACATAGTCACCTACTATTTGTGCCATCTGTGTATTTTCGTCTACTGCCTCGATTTGCATCGCTTTGCATCGCTCACCATACATCCATTTTTCACTGGGGTTGAGGCTGCACGACGATCGAAGGGAGGGAGGGAACCGATGGGCCCGATGGTGCTGACGCTTTGGTGTGTTTCGGGCGAGGCCTCGAGGACTTTGAAGGGACCGGCCGCCCTATTGGGTCATCTTCTTGCTCCTCGGCCTCATCCGACTCGACCACAATAGCCCTCTGTTTACCCTTTCCTTGACGAGCTGGCGGCGGCGAGGTGATGCGAGGAGCCGTCGAAGACAGGGCGGTAGGCAACTCAGCAGTGGCAGGGGGGGGCGTTGTCGAGTGAGTGGCCTCAGATGGCCGGTACCAGTGGTGGAACTGGATGGAGTCGCCAGGCTGGAGGATGGACTCCCATACTGGCCAACTGTTGACGTTGGTCCGGCTGGGGATCCTGATGTCCGCAGCAATGACGATGGGAGGGATTATGGTTGCAGCCTCAGCCATTGGGCGAAAACGATGCTGTGGGGAGTGAGAAAGTGAGCATAGGGTAGGGTAGGATGGAGTACTCTGGACGCACCAATGCCGCCCTCATGGAATCCACTCTCCTCTCCCAGTCTTGGGTGCGAGCCTCCAACTCCGAGCTTGACAGGCGGTGTTACGAACGCTTCATTCCTTATCCTAATCATCCCTACATTCCATTACGCTTACTAGGTTTCTCTTCGTTTCGTGGACTTAGTCGTTTCACTTTCTCTTTTGTTATCTAATCTTATCGCATCACGTGACTTACTTACATAAGCTAGGTCTAGACCTTCGCTTACTAACTGATGACTCACCGCTCACTCGTCAGCATCAGTCAGCATTACTCATCATATGACTCACGCTTACTCATTCCGCAGTAGAGCTAGTTACGCCATTGGCTAGTAGTCAGTATGAGTCATACCCAGTCACCTACGATAAGGTTTAGTCACAACATGTACAAACATTGACAATAGTATATAAACCCGGGTCGACAAGCACTGGACTCCCCAGTCTTGTTCTCCTGGAGTTTCCTCATCAAACCTCAGCCAAGTTCATCGGCTCGCTATTGTCTAGTGTGAGTCTTAGCTCTTAGTTGAGTTGAGTCGTTTCATTAGAACAAGACTAATATTTTCTTTTGTCTTAGCGTCTCGTCGCTACCACACGTGTTCTTGTACGCCACTTCAACCGTTGATCACTAGTGGGTACCGCGCTGCTTGTTCGCGCCTTGTCATCGCTGACCTTGTTTTTGAATAAGTGTCGAGCAACCCCGCCGCATCTCAGCGCGCCGCGTCCCCTGTACCTTCCATCCAGTGGAACGGTATACTTGATCTCCCCGCCGTCGAGAACAACCTCGACTTCACTAGCGTCATCAGAAACCTCGAGCGAGCTGCAGAGGTCTATCCCGGCTTCACCAGCATCATCGACGACCTTGAACGAGAGAACGCTCGTGTTCAAGAAGACTACGCTCGTACACAGGCATTACACGCCGAAAGACAAAGGGAGACCATTGAGAAGTACTCAGCGCCGATAGTTCCAGAGCCAGACTACTCGGATCTCTACGTTGATTGGTTAGAACCCCCGGTGATTCCCTCTTACCCATACCATCTACCTTCTGAGGTTTACATTCACCCTCTCGGTACCCTTCGGTTACCTCATCATCCCGCCAATCTCCAGATCGGTACTCGCCGACTTCCGTCACTCCCTCCCATCGAGGCTATTCGGGCACCGTTGCCGCCCAACCCCCAGCAGATACTAGCCGACGCCTTCGGCGTTGAAGAGTTATACTACCATGCCTCCTCCATTCCCAGAGCCCCAACCCCGCTCGCGGAGCCCGTTGATTGGACCGCCGTCGACGAGGATCTTCTTGCTCTTCAACACAGATTCCCCCTTGGAGTCTCTGGTCGTACGCAAAGTTTCCGTAGCGCTATCTATCACACGCTTATATCACCGGCAGGAGAGAAGGCGATTCGAGAGAACATTGACGATCGGGTACGTCAACGCAGACGAAGCGACAGGCTACTTAGAGGTATCCCAGAGGACGCCGGTATTCGTATTAAGGAGAGAGTACCAACCCCGCGTCCTACTCGCCGCACTCGCTGCCATAAGCCTCTTGCACCCCTTAGAAAGATTCGTCCAGTACAGCTTACAGGTCTTCCTGCTTCTTTCATACCTCATCTTCGGCCACGAAATTCTCTCAAGCGACCGTCGCGTTACCTTTGACTTCGCATATATTCTAGTATCTCACAGGATTCGCCCAGTAGCACCACCTACTCCTCCCCTTTCTCCTGTTATATCACAAGCAGAGTTAGAAGAGGACAGAGAATCGGTACCAGGATTAGTAGAATCTGACAGTGAAGACAAAGGAGGACTAAGAGAGACAAACGCACCAGGAGTGCAACTGTACTATCCCGCGCCTCATTCCATCAGAAGAAGCATTCCACCACCACCTTATCAGAGAGACGCCCCTGCTTCGTTATCAGGAGAAACCCTTGAAGGATCTCAGGAGATCTGAAATAAAAAATCTAGTTTTACCCCTTCCATTCTAGTGCATCAAGAATGTCGGTTCTCGCCCCAGACTTAGCAGCTGCCTTGACAGGCATTCTCGGGCATCGTGACGCGTCCATACGGGATCTTGGAACGCAGTTGAGACTTGCGTTAGAAACCATGACGGATCAGCTTACCAACGCTCAAAGGGTAAATCAAAATCTAAACAATAATATCTTGCAGCTTGAAGCGCAAGTGCAAGCCATTCAAGTGCCTGGCGCAATACCAGCTCTTACGGTCGGACCTAGCGGACCTAAGCTATCCAAAATCGTCAAAGATCCAGGAGACTATGACGGATCCAGAGGAAAGAAGTTCGAAGAATGGTGGACAAGGGTCCGCGCATGGCTAGATGAAAACAACACCGTGTTAACCGGAATGACGGCGATCAGAGCTATCCTTAGTCGAATGACAGGAGGAGACGCCGCTACTTTCTCACGAGCCATGACACACGACATTCTGGAAAATGGAACCACGTATACTTCCGCCGAGTTCCATAAACGAATTACCGATCAATTCCGCTCGGGTAATGAAGTGGAGTATCACCGCAATCAGATCAAGAATCTGAAACAGGGCAAGATGTCTATGGAAAAATTCCTTACCACGTTCCAGACTCATCGCCTTATGGACGATTGGAGTGATGCGCGACACATCGAACTTCTAGAACTAAATGCAGATCCAGAGATCACACATCGGATCTTTATGGATAAAGGACGGTTCGACAAATATGACACATACGTCGAAGAACTACGCCTCCTTGCAGGAAGGAAACAGCTTATCTCCATGATCAAGACAGGAACCGCAGGTGATACCCCGCGATATAAATATACCAACACGGGTACACAACCGGGTCGTGGTGCCCCAATGGATATAGGTTCTGCCGAAATCGAAGAAGGAGAAATCGTGGAAGAAGAAGAAGAAGCATCGTCTGCCGTAAAGGCGGCCACAAGCAATTCCAAAGAAAAGAAACAAGGAAATTGTTGGAACTGTGGGAAACCGGGACATCCGAAACAGCAATGTCCGGTGCCTAGTACCAAATGCAAGGGCTGTGGCTGGTCACGAGGCGAACACAAACGTGCCTGCAAACTTCAGAAGAGACAGGTGAGAGAACTGTCTACCGAATCTAGCGCTCTCGAAGGTCGTTCATTCGACGAAATGAAGGCTTACTTCTACGATATGAAAGATATCGAAATGAAGGGAAAAGGCAAAGCGGCCTGAATGATCTGGGCAAACGGACCACAACTAACTCGTTAGTGTTATGACTGAGTCACAACACGGCGGGGACTTAAGGCAACACTAGGCCTTGCGAAGGAGTATGCTGAGTACTAAAACTTAATTGCGGTGAAGCAACAAATGGATTAGACTGGGGTCTGTGATAAGTACAGGGCTACTTATATACTATTGAGAAGTGCGCACAGACCAACAGCCGAATAAGGAAATCATAAAGGAAAAGATAAATAAGGTAAATGGGACGATAGATAAGAAAAGGTACCAGGTACGGATTAGGGTCTAGGCCATGACATCATTGCTGACTCATCTAAGTCTAGACCTTTGTCACGTGACCTGATTAGGTAATAGTTTTACGTAATGCTACAGGGATTACCGGAGCGGATTAAGATGAATCCGGCTTGACCCCTAAGTTGTAGACAAAGTCCAGAGTTCGAATACCGTTGTAGGCAAAAGTTTGAAAAGTTTTTAAATACTATAACAGTTAGGAAAATCTGTAAACTATTCACACAGTCAAACGGGGTCTCATGTTGATCATGAGCTTGGCCTGGACTCTAGTCAGGTGCTTAATTCCGTTTCCATAATCCGATATCTTTCCGAAAACCCAGGACCACGTTTCATTCGCACGACAGATCGAGAATTGAAGCTATCTACTTCCATCGCTTCGCAACGTCTCCCTTCTGCTTTCACACGAGCAGAGGCACTTCTTGATTCAGGAGCTAACGCCATCTTCGTTGATCGGAGATGGGCTGACAAAATCAAATTACCCCTCGTGCAACTCAGACATCCACTTACGGTATACAACGTGGACGGAACGCATAACTCCGCTGGACAGATAACACACTGTGCGGAAATCATTATCCATTTCAACGGACATCGTGAGAAGGCCATTGCAGAAGTCACTGATCTC
>JBBPTG010000161.1:0-56550 GCA_038093975.1 Chalciporus piperatus
TCTCGTTCTTTCCCCTTCGTTTCCAAGGTGTTGGGACACAACTTCATCGATACTGCAACGGCTGCGATTACGGGCCTCGATGTGCCTGAGCCGGTGGATTTGATGAAGGAGAAGAGGAATTACACGAGTATCAAGGTTGCTCAGTTTTCTTGGACACGGTTGGGTGGTGCCGATCCTTTCCTTGGTGTTGGTACGTCTGGTTTTCCTTCCGTGTTGCATGACTAGCATTGACATTCGTATCTGCTCTACAGAAATGGCAAGCACTGGTGAAGTGGCTTCGTTTGGTGCCGACGTCTACGAAGCGTACTGGGCCTCGTTGCTCTCTACCACCGGTTTCAAGCCTCCACGACCCCATTCTGGTGTTCTCATCGGTGGTTCGCCCAACACTCCTGAGCTCCCCTCAATCGCCAAGACCCTCCACTCTCTCGGCTTCAAGCTCTACGTCAGCTCTCCAGACGTCGAAGCCGCTCTCAACGCCCTCCCTCACGTCACCTGCAAACGCATTTTCTTCCCCACATCCGACAAACGTCTCTTGCGCGAAGTATTCGACGAATACGAGATCCAATGCGTGATCAACCTCGCTCAGGGACGTGGCAAAGGACGGGATGACGAAGATTACGTCGCGAGACGCAATGCGGTCGATTTTGGGTTGCCGTTGTTGAATAATGCGAAGACGGCTGCGTTGTGGGTGGAGGCGTTGAAGAGGAAGATGGGGACGAGGGATGGGAAGGGGTTGATGGGGTACGAGGAGGGGAACGTTCCGAGCGAGGTGAGGAGTTGGAGGGAGTTTGTTGGTCTGAGGGCCTAGTGGGGTTTTCATTGGATGGCTTTAAAATTGAATGGGGGTAGCTTGGGGATGACGATGATCATTGGATGTAAGATTATAGAGGTGGCTAAATTTCGCTGTTTGTCGTACACTCTTTGCAACTTTGCAATGCCTGAGTCACTCCGCTGAACAACAGGTTGAGCACACAATCATACCACCGGAGCTATAGTACCTCCGCTCTCGTCTCTTCCTGGGTACCACAGGTTCAGCTCCGCGAGTCTGTTGACTTCTCAGGACTCTTATGGTATCCTTCCGAGCGCTCATTGACAGCGGCCCTTCCAATTTCAACATCTCCACTGCTGTCTGAATAGAAATGCGCTAGTAGTTTCCGCCATTATTCACCCCCATAGCTCGGGTTACCTGCGTTCACGTTTATACAGCCCGGTATGTCCGATTTCGTCTGGTCTCCCCGAGTCAGGTATTCACTGGCGGTTCCCTTGGAGGGAACTTGAACATTGTATGTCATTTCTACGTGAACGGCGATTGCTAGTATGGAGCGCATTGCCGTGCCGTACTAGAAACATTGGATGAGTTTGACGGGTTCGCTGTACACCCTCTGGTTTCAGGCAGGGCTTCTTATAATGAGTCTTCCACTCTTAGATCCATATCCCGTACCCAACAACTTGATCAGTATTTATCTTCCCAGGTCACTGTAACCCCGGTCCCCACCGTCTGCGGAATCATCTCATTCGATGGTGATATGACAACTGAGGCTGGATCTGATACGGATCTGGATCCGATGCATTAATTATCTGGCTCCGACGCAGCGTGCTTGGTCGTTCTGGATGCCTCATGATGTTCCTCTTGCCATCCGGTCTGCGCATGGACAGTGTCACATATACACGCGGCTGGCAGCTTCGCTCGCTTTCTTTCCTCCCAGCTCCTCCTTTCGTCGCCCGTCCAATTGTCAACGCTAAATCCCATTCGAATCCTCTGCATTTGTCTAGTATCCGTACGTTCAAACTGTTCTTGCCCTTAATCATTCTCTTGGTTCCCTCCAAGCGTCAAGATCACCGTCGACGCAACACGTTGTCCTTCGATTCGCTCTTCGTGTCAAACCACCAATCGGATTTGTTTTCGCCACATCGTAAAACCATTTTGTCTGTTCCGCGCTATTTTGCTTCACTGCGATTATGCTGAACCACTTCTTTTATAGCATTCTCGCAACTTCGCATTGACCCGTCGCCTCACCCCCGAATAGCCAAACATCCTCCTGTCTTGCTGATGCTATACCCTCCTCCATCTCCATCTTCCCCCAACATTCGCTTGCACGTCAACACTTTGACCATCCGTGCCCCATCCCTCCATTCTCGTCCTCCCTAAGCACCATCCTCCTCGTTTTCGCCTGTTCCGACCATCTAACTCTCTGTTTCCATCTCAATTGCCCCCTCGCCAT
Source organism: Chalciporus piperatus (assembly GCA_038093975.1). Classification (NCBI taxonomy): domain Eukaryota; kingdom Fungi; phylum Basidiomycota; class Agaricomycetes; order Boletales; family Boletaceae; genus Chalciporus; species Chalciporus piperatus. The sequence goes on from JBBPTG010000161.1 coordinate 2,223, forward strand.
CCACTTCCCATTTTCCTCCGATCTTCAATTCTTTCCCACCCCTGGCCTGGCTTCACTCCCCTTCCTTATCCCGCTTCGTCGCCTCTTTAGCCTCAACTCCCACTGCCTGCTTTTGCCTCGTAGATTTTCTGACCTTCCTCATTCTCCGTAAGTCTATTCTTATTTTCGAATGATCACGTATTCCGGTGTCTAATTGTTCAGTCAGTCTCACCTCATAGTGTCTCTCATCAAGTCTTAGCCTTCACCCCGTTAACTGCTTCCTTCAAGTTCTCGACTCCCATAACTCCCTCTGCATCACCCTCTACCCTTTCCGTGTCCTTTCTCCATCCTTCCCTCCCTAGCTCCAAACAAGTCTCAAGCAAGTCTCTCACCCCTTCTGCCTCTCCTCATTATCTTGCCTTTCCTCACTAGCCTCATCTCCAAACCCCCCTCTACCAGCCCTTCACCTCTGCTTGCTTCACATCAATTTTGTCGCTCCCATCATCTCTATCCTAGCTGAACCTCACTCTGCCAAGTCTCTGACAAGCCCTGCCCTCCTCTGACTTCTGCCTACCATCATCAGGTCTCTCTGCTCCCACCTTGTACATCTCTTTTCCAATTTGCTTGTGCCAGAGTCCCATTTGCCACACACTATTATCCATTGTCTCACCTATTGTTCTACCTGTCTTTCTGCTACATCTTCTCATCTTCACTCTCCTGTCCTGTCCTGAAGTCTGCCTGTCAATATGTCTTTGTCTTCCAGTTCTGCATCTATCATGACTGAGAACAACACTACCAATAACATTTCATTTCAAATCACAGGTATGTTACTTGAGCAGTTTGATGGTTGTGTGCTCACTATTGCTGATTAGTTGATCAATTGACATGTTCATCATGTCTCCCAAAGAAAGACATCCGGGTCACTGTTCAAGTTGATGACATATCCAAAACCACCTGTGAGGGTAAAATATCAAAGAATGGTCTAACTGCAACATGGAACCATCCTTTCATGTTGTAGGTGTTGTAGAGTGTGCACAAAATTGTATGCTGACTTATCCCCTGTAGCACATCTCTGCCCTCTGCCAGAGTTCAAATAGCCATATGCTTCCTTCCAGATGAGCTTACACCCCAGTGGACCAAGAAGCATTTTGGCAGCCAAATGGGCACAACTGTGGCCAGCTTGTTAGCCACAGAGCACACCTGGCAAGGTTTGTGCTATTACTTTTTATCTGATATAATTTGCTTATGGTGAATATAGGCAATGTGCCTGATCTTGATGGTGATGTTGCAAGACTATCTCTGTGCTGCAAAGTTGCAATCTCATTGAGGATTTGCTATGATGCCAATGGCAATATTTCAGACTTGGAAAGAGCCATTGTGATGGAACAAAAAAGGCTGGATCTTTGCCCACAAGGTCATCCAGACCATGCTCTTGCCCTTGGCAATCTTGCAGCCTCATTGCAACGGCACTATAGAAAGCTAAAGGTCAAGCAATGAATCCAGTATCTTGAAAAAGCATTGTCAATATACCCACCTCACCATGAAGACTTTTCTGGTGTCATCAAATGGATAACCACCACAATTCTCCTTCAGTCCATCTCTTACAGGACCCCTTAAGACTATGTCTTTCTACTGGAAGATGCATTCAATGCCTATAGGAAGCTGAGGACCTGTGGTCCTACAGCCACTCAGCAGCTGTGGCAGGCAACCAAGGCTTGGATCGAGAATGCTGTCCAATACAATCATCCTTCCATCCTGGAGGCATATCAAACTGCACTTGGCACTCTGGACAATCTCACAGCCATGCAGGCTTACTTGATTCTCGACATGAGGCAATGCAAGCAAAAGTGGCTGATCTAGCCAATGCCGCATTCTCGTGTGCAGTGAAGCATGGAAACCTCTGTCTGGCTGTGGAGCTGCTTGAGCAGGGTCGAGGAATGCTTTGGAATCAGCTGGCACGATTCGACATCTCGCTTACACTGCTCGAGGATCAATCGGAAGAGGGAAGAGGTCTTGTACAGGAATTCAGGCGGCTGAGTGCAAAGCTTCGCAAACATGCTGAGGGTGGTTGGGACACAGATCCTTACTGGCAGGTCTTTCAAGACGACTGGAATGTGGTAGTGCGGCAAATTCGACAACGAGACTGATTCTCCGGATTTCTCTTACCTCCGCGTTTCGACGATCTACGAGAAGCTGCTCGCAGTGGACCGGTCAGCATCGTCAACGCCAACAAAGATTCATGCGACGCCCTCATCGTCCTTCAGGCACGGTCGCCCGATCACGTTCCACTCGATACATCGTTGAACGATGTCATTCTGCTCTGCTCACATCCGTCCCCTTCGCTCACATCCCACGTGGTTAAGGGTGAGAAACAAGGACCACTTGTACAACGCGACCGAGACTTTCCACACGTGCGCGGGATACAAGAAAAGAGCTCCATGAAGCTCGGATTTTATATCTTGTCCTTCTACTACCTCTACCAGTGTGTAACTCATCCTTTTCTCACCCGACTGACTATATCATGTCAGTATGCTTGTCGCAGTCATTTTTGGAGAATAAATGATCACCCAGCTTCGGGACAACATATGCGACGAGATACTCGGGTCTTGGCGTCGCATATCTTGTCTGCGCATACCCGTTGCACCTTTACTGACGATGAAGAACGATTAACCGCTCGCAGATATTGGGACGACCCCACTCAACCCACATTCCCTGATCCACTACGTACCCCTCGCAAGCGCAAGCGCCGGGCCTCGCCGACTCCAGACGACGATCCCGACGAGGGAGCGACGTGCCATCCAGTCCATCTCTCGTCAACTTTAGTCTCTACTCGTCGACTGTCTTGTAATTGTCTACATGCGGTTCGGCTGTTCGGTTGATTAGTAGCGAACCACTGTCTTCCAATATAACAGCTCCTTGGGTCCCATTTCACAGTGGAATCAGACCGGCTGATCCAGGTGATACACCTGCTCTCATTTCCCAGAAATCTTGGGTTCACTGAACGCTGCCGCATCAGTCGGAGCAGTTACCAACAGCCGAGTACCTGATACGCCAGAGGGGCGAATGGCCATCTGTGTCAATCTATGTTGTACATACATACATGCATTCGATCCGGTATTTACTCCTCGACAATTCACATTCGCACTCACGATTATCCCATTCTCCTTTCCCTCAGAAGAACGTCAGACAGCCGCCGTATCCTCCGGTCTACACAATTCCTCCAGGTCAAGCTCATGCGTGACATTCGACGCGCGTTCTCCGTTCTTGGCACCCAATACATCCCTGTCTACAGCGAAACGCGCGGCCGTGGCAGCGTCGAGCGTACCCTCGAGCGAATCTGCGACGAGCCGCCCGACGTTGGGGAGGAACTGCGTGATTGGGTTAGATGCAAACGCGTCAGTGGGAGATTCGTTCGAGGACAGAGGGAGTGTTTCATTCACTTTGAATGCGTGTCCACTTCCAGAGGTAGCTAGGCACAACGTAGGGTCTCCTGGGTAAGGTCCGATGACCCAGTTCCCATCAGGGGAGTCGGTATACCTGAGAACGAAGCGGGTCAGTACATAATAGACCCTCAAAGAAATGAAAACTCTTTGAAAAAATTCAAGAAATTCAAGAAATGTAATATCGATAATGCGGAAGAAAACTAGATAGGAAAAGGAGGGTCAGAGTTAGGGGGTCGGTGTCGGTCTTTCAGTGACGATCACGATCTGGACTCTGGAGTACGTTTGTCATTCAGGATCGTAAATTCCATTCCATTCCACAAGATCAGACACGCCGCACGTTTGGCCCGTCTACGTCAAACCATCAAGGTCCAAAGTCCGCATGACGTCCTCCATCTTGGTATTACGCTGTCCCCATAGCAGCTTAGCTCTATATGCACCTGCCTGGTTCAGCAAAGTATCCCATCATTGGACACCGTACGCAGGGCAGTGGCGTCGCTGACGAGAAGCGATAAGACAAGATAAGACCCGTACCGCCGGAAGGATCTTATCCTTGCATAGGGGGTCTCGATTGTTGATGCGTTGACACATCCTTGTCATCACTGCGATGACAATTGACGATCATCATCAAAGTTCTGGTTTAGCGCCAATTTCTTTCGGGCTACTGCTCGACAGATGACATGAAACGAAACCTTGTTTCACCATGAAACTTTCCTTGGTATGAGAGGACGGCAATCCAATGTCCCAGTCCCCAGAGCGGCCCCAGCTTCCAGTTCGACATTGCAGGGAAGCCAAGTCATCTTATGCCCCATACATCATGCACTCTCACGTACATGGCTCACAGGACTAATGTACCATGGCCAATGGTATCTCCGCCGTGTGGAGCGGGCTAGGCTTTGCGATGGCGCAACGGAACAGCTCTGGGTGCAAGTCAGGGTCATAACCCACGTCCCAACCATCCAGCCGAATCGCGGACGCGGGGCCCTAACCTCCCTGAAACCTCCGAGAAGGGACGAATGTAGAGAGGAAAGAAGAAAGAGAAGCAGAACAACAAATCAATCCACTCACCAACACATCCTCGTACCCACCCACGGCTTCTCCGCCAATTCGGGATATACCTTCCTGAGCTGCTCTCTCAGCGCCTGCAACGCCGACCTTGGTACTCGCAGCCCTTCTCCCTCGTTGGGATGGCTTACGATCGTTCGCGGCGTCGATATCTTTCGGAAGGGTCCGATTCCAGAGCCGGACTCGGACTCGGGCTGGCTTGCGACGGCAGGGGAGACCATGTGGGTATGACCGGCCGTGTGAATGGCGAGTTTGACCATCCCATCTTCGGTAGGCTGATCGGACGAAGGAACGTGGTAGTGAGATTGGCGGGCGAGATGGGAGGACGGAGGAGTTAGGCACGTGAGATAAAACGTGGTCAGCATTGTCAGAGAATAAGTAAGGGTGATGGGCATGGTACGCGATTGAAGCGGAATAAGTCATGAATCAGGGCAGGATGGGAAAGAAGGAAGCTCGAAGGAGAAAGGGACCCTCACGTCGCTTGTCGGTAATCAGCAAGGCGACGGAGCATGTGGTACATTCGAAACAACAGGGCGAACGCGGTGTGATCAGAATGATACCACACACAGATCAGGAACAATCCCCTTAATGATGCAACGTGCGAGGTATCTCCAAGAGCATCTCGTCCAAGCTGCGAGAAAAACGAGGCCGGAGAACAACGCAACAATGGACGTGGGCAGCGAGCAATGAAGTGAAATTCATTAACGTCAACTCAAACTCAAACTCGATCGCGATCTCGATCTCAATCGGACCGCAATCCACGAGCTCCCTCAAATGGACGCGTCATATACGCGCTCGGTAAGCCAATGGGTACGAAGAAGCCATGACCAATGTGATGAGGGGCACACCTAATGCACCCATGATAGTGCACTGCTAGAATTTGAAGATGCGGCGTGGAAGAGGCACCAAAATGATTGGATAAGAGCGGATAGCCCATGAAGATACGCCGTCGCACGGATCTCTTCCGTGCCCTTTTTACACGCTCGTTTTACCTAGAACCATGCATGGCCATTATCAGGCCTGCACGTCTTCTTTTGGAAAGAGTCAAGCCATCCGTCTGAGTTAGACGCGGGGTCGCTGATAAGATTGGCCCGGCACCATCCGAGGCGAGTTTCAAATATTCGGCATCACGAGAAGAGACCCCCCTCAGAAACTCAGGGGGAAAAAAGAAAGGGAAAGGAGATATGAAAACGGTATGAGAACCAGAAAAGATGACCGAGAAGAAGCAAAGGAACTTGAAAGAAGAATCGGCAAGGCTCACCGGAAATGTGTAAAATCCACTTTCAAAATCCAAGTATACATGGCACCCATTGTAACGTTCCCTCTCGGCTGCGCTGAGCTGTATCATCGCTACACTCTGACTGTCAAGGGTGGTCAGCGGGCGCAGGCCACCAATACCACATACCCAAAGCCCAATGAGAACCGCTTACCCGGTCGCCAAACACTTTGAGTCAAGCTGCAAGCCAGGGAAAGTTGACGCAGTCCACGACCCGATAGTGAGGATGGTCCTGTCGCCGTCGTAGCACACTCCGTCCCTACACCTCACGCCAGTCGTCCAACTACCGTCTCCTGTCACAAGCCCAACCACCTCCTGGTTCTTAATCACCCTGCCACCCTTTTCCTCCACGAGTCTGAGAAGGATGCCCACTGCACGTGCTGCTTCGGCCCAGCCGCCCTCTGTGTTGAAGTAACCGGTGTAATTCGTCAACGGGCCGACTCGGTGTGCATTCGGATTTGAGTCCGATTCTTTAGGTGCAGTAGTGGACTCGGTGGAACGGAGGGAACGGAGGAGTTTGTCTCGAACAGACTTGGCATCTGGAAGGTCTTCCACTGGCGCACCGAGTTGCCGATCGTTTTCCTTTAGTCTTTCATCGTACTTGTCACAGCCTACATTGATGACCCCACATCTACACGTGGAGAGACGATGAGCGATGTCGAGGAACGGACCATTCAATGTCAATAATCGCAGTACGAGCCAAGGTAAGAGCAGAGACGCACTCGTGATAACACCCCTCCCACACCGGCTTCCTCCACTCCTCCAGCGCCTGCCTGGCGAGCTTTGTGTAGAACACATCGGTATAGCATGATCTGACGACTGCAACTCATCATCAGTGAATTGCTCAATTTTCGTAGGATCTTTCCAGATCTTTCCATTGTCCATGTCCTATCTCCGAAGACCCATGTAAGACGCGGCACGCACCTTTGTTGATATCCGTGCTCGCAGCGTCCACCGCAGGAAGCTCCTTCGCTCGGTCAAGCACTGTGACGTCCCTGTATCCCCGCTGGAGAAGGTGAAATGCCGTCGAGAGACCGAAAATGCCTGCTCCGACTATGACGATCCTCGAGGACTTTGCTAGTGGAGGTGGCAAAGACGAAGCCGTTTGAGAGACGTATGCATGATGTGCCTGTGATTGTGCGGAAGACATGGATTGAGACGCAAAAGAGACCTCCCAGTGCTACGAATGAGCACGGATTGACTGAAGCACGCAGATGAAAGTCACTGGCGAAGATATCCTTCAGGCTGGGTATACTTTCGTCCCATGGCCAAGTTTCTGTTGATCTGTGACCAATGGGAAGCCACGGCGGCCAAGGCCGTCCGACAAGCCTTAGGCCGCAACAGGCAACAACTTCAAGTTAGACCACGACCCCCTCGACCGCGGCCACGGCAGTGCGGCAGTATGAAACGACCATCTGCTCTCGCGAATACCGAAGGTTTAATATAGCGTCTGATGTCGATGTATGGGTCATGTTACTTAGTCCGAGTCAACTGATGCTCTGTGATAGAACTGGAACCCAGCCACAATAATCTCTCGACACATCTGCAGCCGTCCCAGATCTTACCGGCAACATCACTCAACTAGACAGCCAGTATCGTGGAGGAGGCCGCTATGGTGATATCTATCAGTGCCAGTACAACAGCAACGCCAGGGTGAAGGAGGTTCGAGCTGTTTGGTCGCTCTGTGTTGAGCATCCCGCATGGTCGTAGGTCGCCGTGAAAGTATTTCGCTTCAACTGTACGGTGGACCACAGTCTACCTATCTGGCAATACACCCATGTCGGTGTCCATCGGCTCCCTGGTTGGGTTATACTGTATGAAAGAGATCCTTTCCACTCATGATGATACCGAAGGAAGTTCTCACGCATTGTATCACCTGTCGACCGCGAAAGATGCGGCTGTGGCAGCATGTAGCGTTCCCTGGAGGGAATCTGCGACGAATCGACCGACGTTGTGGAGGAAGTGTTCCATGAGATTAGAAGGGGGAAGAAAGCGAGGTACAACGTAGAGTCTCCAAATCAACTAGTCACTCCTAAGAAGTAAGAACGAGGCAATCAGCACATACTCAGCATCGAAAACCTAAGAAAACCAGACAGAGTGGAGTCATCAGCAATTCAGTCTGAACTTCCTTTATTGTAGATCACGATCACGATCCGAAGTACGTCTGTCATTCAGGATCGTCAAGCCATTCCATCCCACGGCCGCGTCCCGTTGCGTTTCTGAAAGCATTTCGTGACCTACAGAGGGCTTCACGAGTGCCCTGATTGGACCGCAGAACCATTGTTGCCATTTATATCCTCATTGGAGACTGAATGGGCGCTTAGGGAATACAGATCGGCACGGCGGCCTAGTACTCCCCGACAGAAACCGAGACCCTGGTATGGAGAAGACAACAGTCCAATACCCAAGTCAAGTTGATGCCCAGGACGGTCCCCTACGTCAAGTTCGACGTTCCGCATGGGCCGGTCATCATGGGCTCTCACGTTTTCAGATCCCAGGACTGATGGCCATCTCCAGCACAGCTCGAGGGGAGTTCAGGAACATGACGTGAGAGCACCTAGCGCTTTCGTTATGGCACGGGGTGTAACGGAACGCAACAAGAACTCTGGGTACAAGTCAGGGTGACAGCGCACGTTCCGACACTCGGACCCCATCACGGACGCACCCGACCCCCTGCAGAACGTTGGAAAGGGAAAAAGAAGTGACGAATAGAAAATAAAAAAGAAAGAGTAGAACAGCAAACCAATCCACTCACCGACACATCCTCCTACCCACCCACGGCTTCTCCGTCAACTCGTCAACTCAGGATACACCTGGTACTCGCAGGCCATTTCCGGACGGACCGAGGAATCCGCGATGACAAAAAAAACCATACAATTATGGCCAGCCGTGCGAACGACGAGTTTGATAGCTGTTTGACGATCCCATCTTGACTGATCGGAGGTGTGGTAGCAAGATTGGCGAACGAGATGGGTAACGCAGGCCGAGGTCGATGCACGTGAGATGAACCTGTCAGCTTGATCAACGAATGTCATAAGAGGCATGGGTATTTGGTACGTGATCGAAACGGAAAAGTCATAGAGCGGGCCTGAAGGAGAATTTCAGGGACCCTACCCAAGTCTCACGTTGCCTGTCCAGAGTACTTCAACAAGGCGATGTGCATGTAATAGAAGTTGGACGCCAGTCAGACTTGGCAAGCATGTAGTAATGTGATCCGTAGAAATCCGAAGAGTGTGTCGCCAACTTGGAAGCAGTGAGAAGAACCAGACTGGAGTCGAAGACTCAATAATGAACGTGGGCAATTTCCAGTGGAAGCTGAGCTATGGAATCAATTCAGCAACGTCAGCTCAAGCCCAAACTCGATCGTGATCAACCGCAAGCCACGATTCGGAGCCCGCCCTTGAATTCAAATATGTGATGGGCCAGTGGGACGAAGAAACCATGACCAATGCAATGAGGGGCCCGTCTAAATGCACCGTCACATCGAAAGTCCCCAACTAGAATTTGGAGATGGCGCAGAAAAGATGCGAACAAGGTTGGATAAGAGTGGACAACCACGAAGATATGCCGTCGGCCGGTCACTTCCGTGCCTGCACTGTTGTACACGCTCGTTGTCCCCATGAATGACAGGATCATGCGTGCACGCGCTCTTTTGGGAAGAGTTAAGCCGGCGGTCGCCAGGAAGAACTGATCTCCGAGCGTTATCACTCAATAGAGCGTCCATATGCATCAATATGGCGTTATGGACGTGTCACTGGCAAGACAATGCAGCGCCAGAGAGTCAGCGTGGATGCTCTCTGTCAGATCGCGGGTCGCGGTATGGTCGCTAGTGGGATTAGCCCGACACGGCGACACTGCCTACCTCCTCGGATACACCAACATGTTGACACGGGTGAGCGGCCTCCCGAAAAGAGACCCCCCTCAGAAACTCAAACGCAAAGAAAGATAAACGAAAAACGAAAATATAAAACAGTATGAGGAGAGCCAGGAAATATGAGCCAGAGGAAAGAAAAGAATTCGAAAGGGGAATCGGCAGGACAGAAAACTCACCGGAAACGTGCAAGATCCACTTTCAAATTACAAGTATACATGCATGGCACGGTGTCGTTGGCCCCACCGTGTCGCTCCCCCTTGACTGCGCTGAGCGGTATCATGGGAGGTGGTCAATTTACCACATATCCCGAAGCTCAAGAGAGCCACTCACCAAACCCTTTGAGAGCCAGGCGATCCGACGCGGTTTCAGTCCCTATACTCTCTCCTTTCGCGAGCCTAACAAACCCCTATTGCTTGTTCACTTTTCCGCCATTTTCCGCTGCTTCGGCTCAACCAAGCTCGCCGTTGGAGAAACCGGTGTAAGTGGTCAACAGGCCGACGCGGTGTGCGTTCGAACTCAAGTCCGATTGATTCGGTAAAGTGGTGTGGTGGACTCGGTGGAAGGAAGGTTGCTGACACCACATCTACACATGGAAAAACGACGTAGCGAGATCGACAAATGTACTATTCAATGTCAACAAGGTGAGTGAGCTTAGAAAAGTCGCAGCACGAGTTGAGATAAGAGCAGAGACGCACTCATGATATTGACCCTCACACACCCTGCCCAACCAATCACCGTCCCGGCCTTGTGTTCCCGCTAAAGTAGGTGAAGCGCTGTCGAACAGTCGAAATCCCCCAAAAGCCTGCGCCAACGATGAAATTCTCGAGGACTTTGCTAGTGGAAGAGGAGAAGAACAAGCGTGCGCCATGGTGAGTATAACTTGTTAGGTAAAAGCCGCCTTCAACCCATCACTTATATCCTCGCGGAATCAACCCGGGGTAGTCTCCGTGCGCGCGCCGCGAACCGAGGATCGAAGGAAGACTCTCCGTGACTGGAACGCCGCGCGTAACGCTTTGTTTTTTTTTTCATCTCAAACTCGGCGCCCTGCATGTACAACTTACGCTCTCCGATCGCAAGACCGTTTTGGATCAAGACAACCCGGTCTTCCAGTTGTTTCAAGTTAGTGGCTACTAGATCTCAATATGGACTCGGAGTTGTGTTCCCACTTTGCACTGCGAGCAGCTATGCCGCAGTATTCGTCATGAGAATCTCCGGTTAGACATGAATGCGTTGTCGGCATGCGGATCAATCGATCATTGATCAAGCTCAAGGACCGACAGGACAAATGTCGGTGTCTAAGAGCAAGTAGTTTCCGACCCGTGCCCTGCGGTGATCAAGAATAACATATGGGTTTCACCCACATGGTCCCGAATGGCGCCAACTTATACAACTTGGGCGTCACCATTTTCGACTCGGATATCTGCAAAGTCATACGTTCGCCGGAACCTTGAATGATACTGACGGAATGACTGGTGCCACTTCCCTACGGCTATGAAAACATACCGCATCTGGAACCCCTAGATAGCCTGAGCGCTCACGAACACTGCGCCCCTTCCCTTGCATCGCTCCTCCTTCTTCCCTTCACGAACGAACGGACCGCATGCCCGTTTCACTGTAGTGATGCCGTTTCATAACTCAAAACACAGTCATCAGGAACACCTCCGCTTTCCGGGAGTGCCACAAACCCGAGCAAGGCCCGAAATCGAAAATCCCGTTATCGGTCCATCGAGCGCCTATAGATGTGTGGATGTGTGTCGAGATTAGACGTTCAGGATGGCTGTGTGACGGAGATGGGGAGGGGTTTGGGCCTTGTGTGTTGCGGTGTGTAGTATGTCAATCGAGGGGTTAGGAGACTGTGCCAGGGACTTTGCATGATGGGACATAGACTATGGGGGGACTTGAAGATGAACGTCGGTCTGGACACGGAACGCGGCGGCCAGGGCGATGTCAACTGGAACGTGTTTCTTGATTGCGGTGATAAGGTGTGTACTACTAGATGTCTACGAGGATGATGGCTTGGCCAAGTGCAGATTACTAGCAGCTGTCATGAAGGAACTTCGATGGAAGCAAACGGTGAGACGATCGATGGGACATCGAATGGTTCTACAGCAATAAAAATCGCGATTTACTTTAGCAGGCATCGATCGCGATGGTGTTTCTCGTATGAAAAACTTGCCATTCGAGTGATGCTGTGGGGTGATGCAGTGTCTGAGTCATGTTGAGTGGGTGCCATACCACCTCCGACTGCGTGTTCGCTCCAAGGTGGACTCATCGGCGGAGGTTGCCTAACATCAAATGCCAGGACATCCTTTTTTCGACAAGCTGATCATGTCACTTATTCGTTTGTATGAAGGCACACCGCGGGGTGCACGCCGATATGCGGACGTAACGGATCGAATCAAGTGGACAGTGTGTATGTGGATGACCGACGACGGACCAGACGTGCCTAGGTGGCTGTTCGAGTTTCATTGACGGGTTCTAATCGCGTTGATCATCTGCAGCAGTGCAAATGGGCGGTCGTTCTATCTTTGAGCTGAAACGGAGGCCACAGTGGTTGCTGTAGAACGAGTGAAAGTACTTGCTGTGGAATGCGAATGACCGGGTACACTCCCGATCACAGGGTGGTGCAGAGACTCGGACCCGCGCACATTCTGGTCGTGAATTCGCGTAGATTTCGGGGGGTCTCCTCGACGGAGGGGGTGGTTTGAAGGGGGGGTGTATATTTCATTTAGGTCGGATCTGAGATGGGTGGGCCTTGATCGGGGATATAGATGTATTTCCTTTTTTGGAAGCACAGCGATCAACTTGAGTGAGATTTGGATCTGAGTTGAGTCTGCGTCACTTGATGTTTTTCGTTCAAGCCAATACAACGGGCGGATCCAAGTTAAATAAATACCCCTTCTCCTCCTCTCTCCTTCTCTCTACCACCATCCCCACCCACTCTCATGTCCAACTCTGCCTCTCTCATCGCTCAGTACGTCGCAGACGTTCACGAGCTCACCGACTACCTGTCCGTGTTCATCCTTTCTACCAGTCTCATTCACTCACCGTTCACAGGTCTGGGAAACCGGTCGCGCTCAATGGGAGCGACCTCTCACTCACTCAGATTGCGGCCATTGCTCGTCATGCTCCAGCCACATCTCGTACCCGTGCTGCCCCGTGTGCGCCTCCGCTTCTTCTCTCCAACGACGAACACCTCCGCGCATACCACGCCGCCTCACGTCACGTCATCGCCTCAAAGGTAGAAGCAGGTATCTCTATTTACGGTGTCTCGACAGGCTTTGGTGGTAGTGCAGACACTCGCACAGACGATCCTGTCTCACTCGGTGCTGCTCTCCTTCAGCATCAGCATGCTGGTGTAATGACGCCTTCGTCCGCATCTCGTAATTCACCTATTCAAGGAGGTATGTCATTGCACTCGTGGGGTAGCATGACGCTCAACCACCCAAACTAGCTCCAATGCCCCTCTCGGACCCAACGCATTCCACTATTATGCCTCCTACCTGGACTCGTGCTGCTATGCTTGTGAGAACTAATTCTCTCCTTCGTGGCCACTCTGGTGTACGATGGGAGCTCGTACAAAAGATGGTCGAGGTCATCGAAAAAGGTCTCGTCCCCCAAGTACCTCTCCGAGGAAGTATCTCGGCTAGTGGTGGTAAGTGCCTGATCGATGACAGCTGTCAACACTAGTTTCATTATGTCACTCCACAGATCTCTCTTCCCTCTCGTATATCGCAGGCATGGTCATCGGCAATCCTGCCATTCGTGTCTGGATGCTCTCACCGCCTCGCCCTTCAACTCTTACTATTCCCCCCAGCCAATTCCGAGTTCCCATCCCACGTTCGTTCAACCCCCCTTTATCCGCTTTCTCGTCCTCTTCAGCATCCCGTACGTCTTCTCCACCAGCTGAATCAGGAAGCGTCTCTCCCGTTTCCCCAAGTACCCCCGCGTCTTCTGTCCCCGATGAGGACTTTTCGAAACTCAATTCTACTTCACAATTAACACCGGGAACCATCTTCTCCTACTCCGCTGATACGCCGTTCTCGAGTTCATATAGTGCGCCCAAAGCACTCTCACTCCTTGATATCACTCCTCTCCCACTTGCATCCAAAGAACACCTCGGTATATTGAACGGAACTGCATTCAGCGCTGGTCTGGCTGCTCTAGTAGTCAATGGAGCCAGAGATGTTGCTGTTCTTGGCGCTGTAAGTCGCTTTGCGTTAGATTTCAATCGGGATGCTAACCGCAATTTGATAGGTCTTGACCGCGCTTTCGATCGAAGCCATGCTGGGCGCACGTGGTTCATTTGATCCATTCATCGGCGAAGCCCGTCCTCACCCCGGCCAAATCGAAGTCGCACATCTCGTCTGGTCTCTCCTCGCTGACTCCAAGCTCTCTCAGAGCGATGAAGTTGAGGTTAAACTCGAGGATGACCAAGGTGTGCTCAGACAAGATCGTTATTCACTCCGAACGGCTCCACAGTGGTTGGGTCCTCAATTCGAGGATATAAAGAGGGTCTCGGAAACTATCCGGGTCGAGGTCAACTCGACCACTGATAACCCTTTGGTCGAACCCGCACGCGAGATCGGTGGGGAAGGTACGGATATTTTCGCCGGTTTGTCCCCCTTTTCGCTCACTCATTCGCCCAAAAGGCAAAGTTCACCACGCGGGTAACTTCCAAGCACTCTCCGTCACCAACGCCATGGACCACCTCCGTCTCTCTCTTGCACACATTGGCAAACTCATGTTTGTCCAATTGACTGAGATGATCAACCCTGCTATGAATCGCGGTTTGCCTGGGAACTTGTCTGGTGGCGAGAGCGCGCTTGATCACGGATGCAAGGGTCTCGATATCGCCGCAGCAGCTTATACCGGGGAGCTGAACGCTCTCGGGGGGATGAACGTCGGTGTTGGTAATGTCAGTGCGGAAATACACAACCAGAGCATCAAGTAAGTAATTCTTCGCATTCTCGTTGATCTACGTTGTTGACGGGGCCCAAAAACAGCTCTCTCGCACTCATCTCTGCTCGCTATACACTCACCGCCCTTGAAGTCTGTCAACTTCTCGCCGCCTCCCACCTCTTCGTCGTCTGCCAAGCGCTCGACTGTCGTGCGCTCTACCTCGAGATGAGGGAGATGTCTTCCCGAGTCGTGCGAGATGTCCTGCGGGAGGTGTTTGCCCTCTCGGAACAAGAGGACCTCGTGGAAAAGATCGCGAAGAAGGTGATGCCTCAGGTGTATGACGTGCTCGATCGTACGACGGGCATGGATACAGCACCAAGGATGGTCAAAGTGGCAGGTGAAACTGTCGGCCTATTGGTCGATGCCATTACCTCCGGATCCATGGCAGACACGCACGTCTTTGACCTCGGGAAAATTACACTCTTCCGTCAGACATTGGCACAAAGACTCGAATTCCTCCTCACGGAACTCCGGTGCGCATATCTCGGCGTATCTTTGAGCGACGTCCGCCAGGGATCTATCGCTTCCACTACCTCGTCTGTTTCTTCATCTGCGACACCGGTGTTCAACCTCGCTCCTCGTGGTCCTGCACCAGCTTCTCGTTTCCTCTCCCCGCGCACCCGTCTCCTGTACGAATTCGTGCGTCTGGATCTTGGCATCGGGATGCATGGACGGGATAATCTCAAGGGATCTGTGTTTGGTATGCGCAATTTCGCCATGGAGGGGGTGGACGTGGAAGCGGGGTTGGGTGGAGAGGTGGATACGACGGTGGGTGACAAGGTGTCGATTGTCGTGGAGGCGGTGAGAGATGGACGGATGGCGAGTGTGTTGGCGAGTGTGTGTGAGGGCGTGGACGTTTGACTTGGAGCATGCCGAGTGCGCTCGAGAGGGGGGTTGGAGTGTATTGTTAAAGGTTAATATTGGTGCCGTGATCACCGTGATATCCTGCATGTGTTTAGATCCTTTTCTCTTCTTTCTTTCGAATGTATGTATGTATAGATACCTCTGTATATCACTCCATGAAGTACTTACGTGCACAATGGAATGATCAAGTCAAGTCGCATGAAGTCTTTGTGATACCAAGTTATTGGAGCGGAAGGAGTGATATTCCGAGTCATAAGTATTTCTGATGACCGTACCACACTGGGATTAACATCAGAGGACAAATCCCAGTGAAAACACTGCTCAACGGACTGTCTTACCGCCCCTCAGCACGAACCGCCCACGGACGACTCGGAACGAGCGACCCCAGCCTGAGCGTATCCCCCCTTTGAGATCACTCACTGGCAGTATACTCTGCGTGCCACAGTCGTTACAACACTCACCACATCCGTCACGAATTGCGGTTGAACTTGAGAGCTTTCAAGTTGAATCGTTTCAGATGAGGTCGGGCCTCGGTTCCGTATTGAGTCGACTCGATCGCCCAGAGCGAGATACGGTTGTTCCAGTCAATATTGTATTGCGTCCGTCATACGTGATACCGATAGGCACCCCATGAAAAAGTTGGCGTTGCATCAAGGCACCGGCGCTTTGATCCGGGTCAGTGGCCGTGCGGACGAAGAGTGGTCCTTGAGTGAACTACTGCGAAGGCTTCATTGAACAAGCAGGACAACGCAAAGAGGTAAGGGTTATCGAGTACGATGGGTGACTGCAGTGCAGTGGTCGTGCACAGGAATTTGGAGACAACGTACGGAGAGTCGGAGACCAGTCGCTGATTGTCGTTCAACTTGCTTCCCAACTTGAACTTCATAACAACGCGCCTGCGGTGGTAATCCCTGTCCAAAATAAACATATGGTTCAATTAAAGCCGTTCCCGTCGACGCTTATTCCTCCCGAGTCTCCCGACCACTGTGTTGAGAAAAGAACATTGTAAGTGTTCAGATGCATTGATAAAGTAAAAAGGTTAGTTGTGGGTATGTATTTAGCATATCTAGTGAACAACACTTCCCATGTGAATAGTGGACCAGTCTGGTTTATAGTCAGTAGCGCTGGCACAACTGCCTTCCAGGTCCGACTCTTCCAGAAGCCAGTCCTCGCCACGGATAAGCATGTCCCTATCTGGAAATACTTCCAAGATCTCCGCCTGGAAGCCCTCGGTTTCGAGGGTATAGGTCCGGCGCAGCTCACGCTTGCCCCGCACAGACAGGGTCTCAACTTTGAGGAGACAAAACTGTGGGTTGCGACAGAGCTGGCGGATTGTCTGTCCAATGGGATACTTTTCGTCGAGGAAGAGACGCTCGCTCTCAAGCGACGTGATGGTGACGAAGGATGTAGCAATACAGACCACGCGGTTAGCGCACACGAGGTGAACTTGACGTGACTGCGTAATGGGACTCTCAGGAGACGCAGGGAATAGTCGAGGGGAGGTGTTTGCGTATATGCGTTTGACATCGATCGGTCGTGCAAAGAAGGTACTACCGAACAGCCATTAGCGAAGGAAACAGCGGATGAGTGAACACCATACCTTAGCAGACGTTGCAGGTCACCCTGAGCAGCGAGCATAATGCGTTCAAGACCAGTGGTGTCATCAGGCATGCACGTAAGCTTTTTGGAACATGTTAGGACATCTCCCAATGAGCATAATACTGGAAGATATATATATACCTTCACGCTTGTGGACGCAGAGTTGTATGAGTCTTGGGCGAGCATTTCGGCTTGTTCCACAAGATATTAGAGCGACTGTTGAAGTCTTGAAGATGACTGTAGCGTGGTTGAAAACCTGATTTGCTGCTCCTTATGCCCGCGGAATCGTGCAGTGAGTAAGAAGGAAACCAGTCGCTCGGCACGCACGCAGGTTCGCTAAAACGTAAGTACCTGACGATTCTTCAGCTCCTTCATCGAGCGCTGGTCGTGAGAGGAATCTCGCTAATCGTGAAGGGTGCTCGACGCTCATTACTTGGATCCTCTCACGTGGCCCACGCAACTGGAACCATTCGACTACAGAAGTTAAGAGGAACTTGCAAGGAAGATACGGGAATCGAATTAACCAGAGTCTGTATATTGGTGGACACGATGAACGTCAAATTTGAAGCTTGTTGAAAGATGCTGAGGATGCAATTTTTATTATTAATAAAGATAGTATTTTCAGACAAACAAAATTCCCACAAGATAACTCTTATCTACACTCTAGCTCACCTTAGAGGCACTTGCTGAACGCCGGCAGGGTCGACAGCGAAATATGGTGAGTGATTAGGTCTGCTAGTGACTGCGACACCTTGACAGAAGAAATTCTAGGGCAAGGCTAAAAAGACGCGAAAATTTGCGACGGTCAAACGGCTACTCAGTCCCAAGGATGCTCGTTTGTACGGGACTGGTTTTTCTCATCGAGACATAGTGCTCAAAGGCCAATTCAAACAGAAAGGAGAATCAGCTCAAACAGAAGAAGAAAGAGGAAGAGGAGAAGGCTAAAGCTGTTCGTCATGTGTAAGTGGATTACCCATGGGTGATTTGCAGCAACTGATCGCCTCCTCAGGCCGCAAATCGCCTCTTCTCTGTTCCTTGCGCACAATACCGAACTTGTTCCACCATATCGCGTGCTTATCGACACAAACTTTATCAATTTTAGCCTACAGAACAAGCTGGAACTTATTAGCGGCATGATGGATTGCCTCTACGCCAAATGTACGAGTTTTCTTGGGCAAAAGACATCAACTGACTATTCATGAGAAGGCATACCATGCGTCACTGATTGTGTGATGGCGGAGCTTGAGAAACTGGGTCATCGTTACCGTGTAGCTCTTCGGTGAGCCGCAGTTTTTTCTCTCTCTTCCTCCCGTAACTGAGGGGTTTACTAGGGTGGCTCGCGATCCTCGATTTGAGCGCCTCGGCTGCAGTCATACTGGCACGTATGCCGACGACTGCCTTGTGCAGCGTGTGACGTCGCACAAGTGTTACATCGTCGCAACCTGTGATCGGGAACTCCGTCGGCGAATACGGAAAATTCCAGGTGTACCGCTCATGTACATCGTGGCGAGGCGATATGCTGTTGAACGCTTGCCCGATCAAGGGGCTCCAGTATGATTCCCGCAAGACAAAATAACGTCCGCTTATTTGGCTCTTTTTTTGGAATCGTGAAATCTTCACATCCCGAGCTCATTAGGCACGTCGACCCGTGCCTAAGGACATGGTTCAGGTATCGGGAGTCGCGATGAAGTTCACACTCCCCCTGATCCCTGCTTCAGGTGGTTGTGTATCGTACGTGGCAACCCCGTTCATTAGTCATGTTTACCCCGAGTGTCTTCTGCAGTCTAAGTCACAGCTAAGCAATACGATGATGTGCGAAGACCCAACTTATTTTGGTATTGACTCGACGCAAACTGATGAATTCGCCTCGATTATGTCTGGACCGTTCGTAAGAAGGTGACCCCAAGATTCGAGGCTTTAGCTCAGATATGACAAAGTAGGTGTGCCATGTTCAGTTCTCATTGTTATCAGATACAAATGAGAATTCTGGCCGACGACTCGGGTCTGGGGAGCCGGCCGGGGGGACTTCGTTTCAAAAATTGACCAGCATCGGGTCAGATGCTCGAACCTCTAAAGCGATAAAGTCAACTAACTTGGCGTTCCGAGGGAATCGGTAGAGAATATGTCCCTTATCGAGACCTTTCTAAAGAAAGTATGCACCTTCCTCGCACCAATGTTGGAACGGAAGCTGATCGAGAACCTATATTCCCATCCTTCTAACTGTATCCCTGTTAAAGGAGTGCGATGCTTTAGGCCGGTTTTGCCTCAAGGCTCTCTTGGGACCATATATATATCTATCTGCTTCTTCTAGATCCCCGTGTGGTCGCAACGTACTTGGTCGCAGCACTCTAACAATCCCTTGATCCAACAGGAAAGCACACGTCGCAGCTCCGAAGCGTAAGTATTCACACGTTGCACTTTGGAGTTGCTGACTAGCTCGACGGGTACAGTTCCCTCAGTTTCCTCGGACCCTCATTTTGAAGATGAATTATGTCCAGGCTTTCTGGAGTATAGTTCTTGCTCGATCGAGGTTCGAATGGAAAACGATCAACCCCATGCTCCCTGCGGATCACGAGTCAGCCGTATGACTATAACCATATCATTCCGCGCAAGGAGTGCGGTTCCCTCAGATTGCTATATTACACCGGGGAAAGTAGACGTTTGAATTTTTTTGAAGTTTCTATTAAACTCTCGATCACCGCCCGTCTTGCTGAGTGCGTTCCCAGGTGACGTTCTTCGAGATTCACAAACCGGGTGGCGCCCCGCCAAGCTGAGAGCCTTGTGCTATTAGCACAGGATATTGCATACATCATTTGCGGATGCGGCTTTCATCGTCTGCGGGTGAAAACGGGCAGGATATCCTTACAAGTTGTCTCGCAGGGCACATCGTGGGTCGGTCCTTGCTCACTGAATTCTTTCACGGTGGTCAGTCATGGAGCTGACACGGATATGCCGGTGCTTCGTCGTCGCTTATTGGCTTTGCATACGGCTTCATTCTCGCGGACTGATGCGTCGGCGACGCGAAGTCTAGAGCACCCTTCATGATCAACAAGGTCATTTTGATCGTTGGGTACATAGTCATCCTTCCGCCTGTATGTTTCCTCGTTCGCTCGTCCACCTCGGTTATTAGTCCCCAACGTCAATAACGTTGTCCTGGGCTTCATTCAGCGTATTATCATTTAACATAAAGGGTAAGTAGTATGAGAGTAGAGCGTTGTGTTCTGATCACGTGATAGACGCGGCAATTAATTTCAGAACGCGCCGCCCCCACAGTTACTTTGCGCTCTTGCCACATTCCCCTCTTGCTCTTCTATCGTTGACGAGGTCGAGAAAATCACGCACGCCGCAAAATGTCTACAAGCGCGAAGCAGTCGGACGACAAAATCCCCACCGGATATCCCTATTCATGGTCTCCCAGCTCGACCTCGTCCATAGATGAGTTCGTCGCAAAGGTATTCGTCCAAGTTTATGCACCTGAGGTTCTCGTCTCACACACACTGTTTCAGTACAAGCCGTCTATGATCCAAAATGACGGTACGAAGCCGGTGAGGGAATTTCGCGACCGACGGAAGCAAATGTTCGCTGACGCGACTCCGCTAGTGGTTGTGGGTACGGTGCGAGGACAAAGAACCCAAGCCTGAGACATCAGTGGAGAATGAAGTCGCTGCGTTAAGCGAGGCCGCAGAGCTCGGTAAGGATATTACCCATGTGACAGAACACGTCGCTGAGGCCATGACAGTGAAGACTGTGACTGAACGGGTTCAGGAGATTCAGGCAGGTTTGCTCCCTCGCGAAAGCATCTTTCATTGATGTCCCTCTAGAACGACAATTCGATTCCCCTACGCGCGAGCAAGAAAGCGGGTACACGAAGCAAGAAGGAGGTCAGGGAAGAGGTATGCCGACAGCACTAACCCAGCTATGCAGTCAGGGGCTTACCTTTCCAGGTACAAGCCGAGGCTGCGGACAAGCTCAAGGAGATTTCGAAGAAATATCATTACGTTCATGGCAAGTGGTAGGTCTTCGACTATTCTCTGATGCACATAACCTGATCTGTTTCCCAGGTTGATCTTTGCATCCTCTGATAAAGTGGATGCAATATGGTCAAAGATAGCTTGTAAGATTCATCGAGTGAGCGTGTTGAGATGCTGAATATATTCTAGCTTCATTGGCATCTGGGCCCCTGTCCTCCACCTCTGCCTTTTGTGCCAAGGTTGCTACCTCGCCTGGAAATGATACTTCTGGTTACCAACATCTCATATGTGTTTACATCCCTGATGTCTATGACAAGGAAGATGTCATCAAGGTATGTGCATGCTAGGTGATGGTATCATGTTAAGCTCAGCTCTATTAGGTCATGAAAGTGCTTCTGAGACAACATGGTGTCAATCTCAGTGGAGTGAAGTCTGACCTGTATACATGTATAGGTATGATGCCCCAACCCTTTCAAGTTCTACCCTAGCCAATAGTAACTTTAAATCTCAGGTTTAGATAGCAAGCATCCCAGTGGCATAACTTCTACAGTGAGTTTACTGTTGGCTTTACATATACATCTGACCTAAATTTTGGATAGGTTTGGAAGAATGTAGCATTGATGAAGGATCCAGAGATCAAGGTATGTTAGACTTGTGATCTCCAGTCAAAGATTAACTTGTTACCTGCAATCTCATCAGGAGTTGAAAGAGGCATACTATGCTGAGCTATCTGCTTCTAAAGCTGCTGCCGCTGAGGCATCCAAGGAGGCAAAGCCAACTGAAGGAAAGTCCAAGCCACTTCTGAAGAAGAAGAAAGTGGAAGATGATCCCTTTGCATCTGATGGTGAATCTGAATCTTCTGATGAGAAAGACAAGGGCAAGAAGAAAAGAGCTCAGGAGAGTGAGGATGAGGAGAAAGGGGATAGGATGCCAAAGAGAAACAGGAAAATGTAATTAGTGAGCTGGTTAGCTCTTTTTCTCTTAGTCCTGTATGCATGAAGACCTTGATTCAGAAATATAATTGAGGGCCTTTCCCAACTAATATAAAAACCAAAGATAGATACTACCTTTCTTGAACATATGCCCTTTGCATCATTATGGCATAGAACACATATGATTCCACTGGTGAGATGGCCGAGCGGTCTAAGGCGCCAGACTAAGGATCAGGTCATTTCAGATGACCATACACTATCTGGTCCGAAAGGGCGTGGGTTCGAATCCCACTCTCATCACACTTTTTGTTGTTGTAATTGTGGTCCTACTAGCACTATTTGCTTTTTGAACAACTATTACATCTGAAAGAGTTTACAATACTCCAAGGAATCTGCTAGCAATTGACTTGCCAGTGGAATATTCAAACATTCTGCAATTGCATCTGTCTATCTAAATACAACTTTGCATACTGTGAAGCCTTGGTTGCATCCCCTTCCCAATATCTACAATTCCTTCCACCTGCTAGAGGCCGAACAAAATGCTCAACAAAATGCTGGCTTAGTGCTTGCTCGGAATTGGAGTTAAAGATGAGAAGTCCTCCACGAACATACATCCAAAGTGTTTCGTGACTAGGGTAATCTTGAACCAGAGAAATTGCATGAGCCAACAGAGCTTGCGTGAAGACTAGCTCCTGTAAGAACACATCTCCACTTCGCAGAGCATCTCGAGAAATTGTGAGGATATAATGAACAGCGCTGTAGTCCGAGACGTGGCGGGCGATCCATTGTTTCGTCTCCTCGATTTCCCGTCGGAGAATTGCAACGAAATCAAGAGTCTCCGCCCCCGAAAGGTGATCTGAGAGAAGGCTACGTGTGCAGATTGCTCGGTGAGTCCATGCGAAGTAGTTCCGAGGATAGAGTTCGCAGGCACGTGTTACCAACGCGAATTCGTGGTCGAGATCCTCTTGTGAAGAGAACTGGAGGCGCTTAGACGGGTCTAAGCCCAGTGGAGGGCTACGGGATTGTGAATCCCAAGCGCGACTTAAAAGCCATCGCCTGTGATACCACAGTTCGGCGTGTTTAGCGCATTGGTGTGAAGAGAGTAAGGACACAATGAAGCGCAGTTCTGTGAGGGGATCGATCAGTTGCAATGTGGCGAGATGCTTTCGGGTGTTGAGAGCAGTCTGGTGGGATGGGTTTGCGAGGATCAGGATGGACGTCGAGGCGATCAGAGCCTGGACGGTAGATGGGTCGGGAGTGCTACCTCCTTGGAGCATTGGCGCGGTGAACGCGCTACGGGATGCTTTGAAGATGCCAACTGCGTAGATATAGACTTTGTAGAGAACCTTTTGGGGCACGCCGAGGTTATTCTCGACGTAGAGGAAGGGAGCGAATGCTGATCCCGACTCAGCGCTTTGCAGCCAGGCGGAAGCATCGCCGGGTAGGATCTCAATCGTCTGGCTGGAGACGGACAGCATATAAATCAAGACCGAGTGGGCTTATGATGATTACTCACGGACATTGGGCTAGGAGTGAAGCCAGGAGTTCATATGTGCTCGCAGTCGAGGATGCAGTGAGTGGATTCATGCAAGGTGCCGCGACGTCGTGTGAACCCTCCTCAAGGCCTCCTTGACCAATTCCATCACCTGCCCAATCTGCCCAATGCCAGGTGCCTCTCTTCAAGGACTCTTCAAGGTTATCTTGTTGCTTACCGCTGGATCAAACGAGCCAGAACGGTCGTCCTTCTCCAAGAGGTCCGCAGATGCGTTGTTGCGCGATAGTGCTTTGGCATCCTATCGGATGACGTAGCAGAATGCCATCCCGAATGATCGTACTAGTAAGTCGGATTATCTGTCTTCTTGATCATTACCGTAGCTCGGTACACCGTACTCATGTCTCATCCCGCCGTGGCTAAGAGGCTCATCCACGTCCTCGTTACCATCTACATAGGCAGTGCGATCATCTACTCGTCGTACTCTTTGCTCTCAATCGCGTCCCTGGGGATAAGACCATGGTTCGATTCAATCTCTGCGGATACAAGGGAGCGAGTCAAGTCAAGGGAAATTAATCTCGCGCTGATACCCGCCAGCATTCGTGAGGCGTCCTTGTACTGGTCAGCGACACCGAACGAGAAGATTGGACTCGAGAGCGCAGAAGTCGCGATGAAGGAGAGCGTCTTTCTGTCAAAAGCTTTCTCCCAGAGCATGCAACCTTGCAAGGTCGTTCCGTTTTACTTCAGGGGTTCAGCAAACATCGACGATGACGATATAACTATTACTACCCTCGTCACCTTCAATCGATTCAAGGTGTTTGGAGAGCTGGCGAAACGGTATAGAGGTACGAACCCGTTCTTTGCGAGTCACTGCTTCTCAAACTGTACGTGTAGGTCCGATATCGGCGGCCATTCACATCAGACCCAGTGATTCTGACGTTGTTCTCGATGCACTGCACGAGTTGTATACGTCGACCCCGGGGATGTCCACTTTCGTCGACGTTCATCTTGTTATCTCCCCATTCTCCCGCCAGCTTAATACATGGCGCAACGCCGCCCGTCTCTTCGCACGCACTGAGTTCGTCATGATGCTCGACATCGATTTCGCCATGTGTACCGACTTCCGCAGTCATGTTCGAGCCAAGTTGGATGGTGAAGTTAAACGTAGCCTGCAGGATGGCCGCACGGCGTTGGTCGTTCCAGCATTCGAGTACGTCAATCAAAGGGATGGTGTCGACGCGAATAATTTTCCGAGCGATAAAAAGGTGCTTTATGGCCCCAGCTTCGTATATTTCACTTGACCAATTGAACCCTTTCAGGCGCTTCTTGAGCTGGTCAAGACCAAGAAGATCGACATGTTCCATAAATCTTGGGCCCCGGGTCACAGCAGTAGCGATTATGCTCGGTTCTATGCTGCCGCTCCAGGAGAGGTGTATCAAGTCAAGCACTATCAGTCAGCTTATGAGCCGTATGTCATTTTCAGGAAAGAAGGTCCACCATGGTAGATATCACGAGCTTTGTGGCCATGTGTTCTCATCGAATCCGTCCTCCTCTAGGTGCGATGAACGCTTCGTAGGGTACGGCGGGAACAAAGCTGCATGTCTCTACGAAATGTATGTCTCAGGAATGACATTCCATGTCCTCGCGGATCATTTCCTGGTTCATCAAAGCCACGCGTATGAAGAAACCGCGCGCCGACTAGAGGTACGCAGTCTAATCAGACTTGGGCTCCATGGAGCTCGCCTGATCCCTCTGCACCAATAAGCGCAAGAGCAATCGTAAGATTTACCAAGAATTCAAAGAAGAAGTTTGCCTTCGGTAGGCGTCACTCTTTCAGCCGGCGAGAGTGCTGCTTAACATACTCCTTTAGGTATCTCCGGCAACACCACGATGCTGGCACTTTGAATACCACCTTGGGCCATAATGTCGTAGAGGAATGCAAGAAACTCAAAGGGGTTTCGAGTGCTGCTGTCTACGTACGTCTTGCTTCATCGGTAAGCTTCTTCTTACCAATTTCCATGTAGATCGTAGGTGGGAAGGTGTAGAAGATCGTGTCTTGAAGTTTCCGATCCGTGCCCACGTCGACATTGTTTTGTGTTTCATTGTATCCATTCCCCAATGTTTGGATCGTAGCCCCGTCAATCAGATTAGATTAGTACAAGTAGTTGTCAACGTGGCACCTATGCCCGTGGCAGTGCAGAAATGTCCAGCAAGTCACCGCATCGCTCCTTCCATCCTAACCGGCGGACTGTCGAGGTTCGACAGCACAAATATCTTTACGACCTGCACCGTTATTTATCACACTGTCCTAGGTGAATTCTAGTCTGGCGGCGTCGCCGAAACATGACTACACGTCGTCAAGCACGGACGAGACGGGCAGCGTGGTTAGCCTTTGGGTTGGTCGCGCTGGCTGCCTTCTCAGTCTCCGCACACCCTGAAGCATCGCTATCTTTGCAAAGTGTAAGGCTCTCTTTACTTGTTTGTACTTCCTCACTCAAGTGCACCGTGTCAGGCACAGCCGGAGACCACACCTGACC
This sequence comes from Chalciporus piperatus, assembly GCA_038093975.1. Lineage (NCBI taxonomy): Eukaryota > Fungi > Basidiomycota > Agaricomycetes > Boletales > Boletaceae > Chalciporus > Chalciporus piperatus. Next base: position 28,214 of record JBBPTG010000161.1, read on the forward strand.
TCGGTACCCATCATGTTCACGAGAAACTCGTAAGTTTCTTTGCGTTCCGTCGTAGTCACTCAGAACTACCATCGACCGTGTTGTTCCACAGACGCCGCACCGCACACATGCAGACGCTGACCAGGCAGCCGAAGGTTTGATTCCAGTCCCTCGAATATTCACAAGACGATTGACCCTCCAACAGCCTCACGTGCATACAAATTCGCAATGCTCACACTCGACAATCTCACCGCATACCCTCCCCCATACGACTACGACCCCTTCTCGCAACCCAACCAATCCCAGATATCCTCATTCCTCTCCTCATACCTCCCAAGCGCTCAAGGTCAAGGACCCATCAGTAGTACCATTCGTATAGCAATCAAGCTGCATCAAAAGTTTTCGCCTTTCCGGTTCTTCTCCTGGGCGGACGGATCGGAGACGGCTGCAAGGAAAATGGACGAGGAGATGCATGGAAAGGCGATTAAAGTAATTGATTTGTTGCAGTATTCTGCTGAGTTGGGGAATGCAGATGCGATATATGCTCTTGCTCGGTTGTCTTTGGTGCGTTGTATAAATCTCTCCGCCGTGTGCTGGCTGACATTCCTTGTGTAGTTCCCTCCAAACATCTACTTTCCCTTGGATCCTAAGCTTGCATACTCGTATTTCTCTACACACGCGTCCATGACCGGTAACGCGTCTTCGCAGGCGCTACTGGCCTTCTTCCACGCCACGGGATACGCGGATGTTGTACCGATTGATCAGGCAAAAGCCATGTTGTATTACACGTTCGCTGCCCAAGGAGGACACATGGGTGCGCAAATGGCGCTCGCATACCGTTACTGGAGTGGTATTAGCACGTCAGAGGAATGTCCTCGGGCTGCGGAATGGTACGAAGCAGCAGCAGACTCGGGTGAGTGACCAGACTGGATCGCGAGTTTTGTAGTGTCCGTTAACGACGATGGATAGCCATGGAGATGTTCCTGTCAGGTCCCCCTGGCGGTCTGACCCTGCCTTACACGCATACACGGCTTTCTGATCTGGATGGGGGTGCATATGGTCCTGGTGCTAGTGTTGCATCAACTGGACTCAACGTCGTGAGGCCGGCTGTCAAAGCTGGTCTCGCCCAAGCTGCAGGTGAAACATGGGATGATCTCCTCGAGTACTATATGGTAAGCGTCACTCAGTCACAGTTCGCGGCGCTTCGACTCATAGGTTTCCGTAAAGTTCAATGCCGACCGAGGCGAAATGGACTTTGCATACAAGCTTGGCAAGATTTTTTACCAAGGGAGCATCTATGCGACCGCTGGTGGGATAGCCTCAGGCTCGGAAGGCGTTGGAGGTATAGGCCAAGATTTCAGCCTCGCTCGATCCTACTTCCTCCAGATCGCACGTCAAGTCTGGCCTCGCGATCCTACCAACCCGCTCCAACACAACCTTGTTGATGACAAAGCGGAAGGCATCACACAGCCCGGATGGGCGGCCAGGAGTGCCGGGTATCTGGGAAGAATGTATATGCGCGGGGAGGGCGTGAAGCAGGATTATGAGATGGCCATGATGTGGTTCGAGCGTGGAGCCGAGTTTGATGAACGGGAATGTCATAATGGGTTGGGCATTTTGTGGAGAGATGGGCTGGTCAAGGGACGACAAGACATTACGAGGGCGTTGGGACACTTTTCGCATGCGGCTGGACAGGAGTTGGCGGAGTCGCTCGTCAACCTCGGTAAACATCACTATAGTGAGTGCATTCCGCATGTTTCTTTCTGGATGAACGTTTACACACACGCCGAAAACAAGCCCGAGGAGATTTGAAGGCTGCCGCAGTCTACTTTGAGACGGCGATCCGATATGGGTCTCCCTTCGAGGCTCATTTTTATCTAGCCAAGATTAATACTGCGAACATCCATACTGCAGTCCTTTCACCGGGTGTCGCCGCCGGGTCTTGCGCCAACGCTGTCACGTTCTACAAGTTGGTCGCTGAACGTGGTGTTTGGGACGACAACCTCATCGAGGATGCGGAGTTTGCTTGGACCAGCGGTACTTCGCGAGGCAAGGAGATGGCTATTCTCAAGTGGTGGATTGCGGCGGAGAGAGGATCGGAAGTCGCGCAGAATAACCTGGCTTACGTTCTTGACCAGGGTGAGTCGATATGTTTTATGCCGCGTTTCTTTCGACTGAACAGTGTGCGTGTGTGCTTATAGACAGAAGCATTCTGCGTCTCACGCGTTTCGCTCCGATCGAAGCGTCGAATGATACTGCACGATTGGCGTTGACGCAGTGGACTCGGTCGGCTTCACAGCGTAACGTTGACTCGTTGGTCAAGGTTGGGGATTACTATTACCATGGTCTCGGGGTCCGCGACGAACCTGAATCCGTCCGATGGGAAAAGGCTGCTAAATACTATCAAAGTGCAGCGGATACTCAATTCAGCGCGCTCGCGATGTGGAATCTAGGATGGATGTACGAAAACGGTATCGGTGTACCCCAGGTGAGTGATGACGACATGTCGAGAGTCTAGACGACGGAGCCGAGATTGATTATCATTCTGCTTGCGTTAGGATTTTCATCTCGCGAAGAGACATTACGATCAAGCGCTCGAAACGAACGGCGAAGCGTATCTTCCGGTGTTACTTTCGTTGATCAAACTGTATGCGAGAAGTGTTTGGCATACGCTGCAGGGTGGACAGAACGGTCTCCCGATGTGGGGATACGACGAGGATAAATGTACGGATCACCTTTCACCGAGTTTACCAACAGGTGCTGATGTCTACAATCACAGTGTCCGTTGCGGAGAGGGCGACTTTGAAGCGGGAAATCGATGCTGCTTCACCAGGAGCGACCGAAGTCGAGAAAGAGGATCAGGCGGTATCTACGTCGGAAGAAGTCGAAGACGATTTCAGAGACGATGGCACGTGGTATCTTGGGAAAGCCAGAGAAGAGTTCCGCAGACGTCGGATGGGAGAAGGTCGTCGGGAAGACGAAGAGGATCCCGTGCAGGTATGTCACTGTCCGTGCCCAGCGGTGCCACTCACGGGTGGACGATATTGATATTGGATACATAGTGGGCGAGGGACCGAAGGAACGCAGAGAACGAGCGGGACGGCGATTTTGGACCTGAAGATTACTTTGACGCTGCCTTGCGTGGCGGACATCGTGGTGAAGAAGATATCGACGAGTTCACGGAGACGATGTTGTTGGTTGTGCTTTGTGTCGCCACTGCAATTTTGATTTACACTCGCACTCGGATCGTGGAGCGGGCACGGAGGGAAGAGGAGGAAGGACGGGCTGGGCAAGAGCAACCTCAAGCTCAGGCTCAGGAGCGACAGAATGGTGGGATGTTCCCGCCACCCGGAGACCCTGCACGAGACGATTGGTTGATTTGGCGATGAGGGAGACGTGATCGTTCTTCGGGTGTATATCTAATCGAATATCCGTCATTTTGCATAGTCTAATGAACGTACACACGAGGAGCAAGGGCGCTTGTTTGGTCCTGCTTGGCTTGGTCTGAGTACTTACACGTGAAGGAAAAGGAACGCGCTCTCGGGTCGGTAGCTCACACGTCGAAGTCGAAGTTCGAGTTTGTCGTGTTCGCTGTCCATCAACAGGTCCAGACCGTCCAGACTAATTTTTTCTTCTGATTCAGATACCCACACGCAGTCAGGGTCGAGCCAACTCACCCGACTAATACCTTGGTATCTCTGATCAAGATTCACTCAGGCTGACAGACCAGTTCCAAATTCCAACGCTGTCCAACACATATCCCCCCATCGACAGTGTCCCCCACACGCGCATAGCGACCTACCCCTCCATACCCGCGCGTCCAAATGACCCTCGACCTCCAAGCGCTCCAAGCACCCATCACCCGTATCCTCACCGCGCCGAACGTGGACCTCTCCACCATCAGCGCGAAACGCGTTCGTAAAGTTCTTCGCGAGGATCCCGAGTATGCGTTTCTGGGGTTGACGACGGAGATGTTGAAAGTAAATCGGGAGGCAGTGGATGGGGTTATTGCGAGGATATTCGAGAGCGTGAGTAGGGAGGCTAGGGAGGGTGGCGGTCAGAGTGAGCGGGGGTCGAAGCGGAAGCGGGAGGACGACGAGCGGGGAGAGGGAGAGCCGAGCGAGCCGAGCGAAGAAGCAGAAGCAGAAGCAGACGCAGACGCAGACGCAGACACAGACGCAGAAGAGGTAGACAACGCCAAAGTCCATGCGCCGAAGAAGAAGAAGAAGGGAAAGAAGACGGTCGAGGAGAGCGACGCCGAGTTGGCGAGAAAGCTGTCTTCGGAGATCAACAGTCGTTCGAGGAGGGGGTCTGCCAATGTGGCTACGTCGAGCCCGAGGAAGGCGAAGCGAAAGCCAAAGAAGAGTGCTGAGACGGTTGACTCTGAGGAAGACGAGGAGCCCAAGCCCAAGAAGCGAAGCACGGCCAAGGGTGGGTTCGCAAAGGAGTATCTGCTCAGGTATGCGCATACATTGCACTCTGACGCAAGTATGAGCTCACTGTTTCTGCAGCGAACCTTTGTCCGCGGTACTTGGGGTAGAGAAACTTTCTCGTCCACAAGTCGTGAAGAAGCTATGGGAATACATCCGTTCGCATGAGCTTCAAAATCCCTCGAACAAGAGGGAAATCATCTGTGACGGTGGACTCCGCCCTGTCTTCGCCGTTGACAAGATCGACATGTTCCGAATGAACAAAGTGCTGGGACAGTACGTAGCCTTCGCATTAGTGACGATTGACCGTTGAGCTCACCCTGGCCGCAGGCATCTTCACGAGGAATAGCAATAGCAGATTTGTACGCGACGCTTGTACCAGAATCTCCAATGTATATTTGATCGTTTGTAACATTTTGGTTGAGAAACTTCAGGATATAACTAAGATCCAATCCACAATGAAACCTGGCAATTCCGATTACGTATCTTAATACAGGTAACAGAGGTAGTAAGTACTAGTAAGTGCTCGTGGGTTCTGGTCATTATCTGGCGTCCCTTTACAAAAGTGAAGCATGCTGTTAGACATTAATTTAGATTTTGAAGCTTCATCCACTCCTTATCATTCGCGTTAAAGTCGACTCCCTTCTTCCTCCACCACTCCCTGGCCTTGTCTCCTACCCCAATTGCATCCTCCAGCGCCTCTTCGATGTCGCACATACGATACTGGATAGGAAGCCCGCTCTTGTCCCACCATTCAAGAACTTCGCTGCGGTTATGCCGCGTCGCTCCCGTCAGGGCTTCTCCGTCGAAAACGACCTGAAGTCCACTCCCTAACCACCACTCCAATACTTCTACCTTCCCAAGACAACTCGCGTTATGCATCACGTGGCGATCATATTGATATTCAAGCTGCGATGTCGCCCACCATTCGAGGACACCGACATGCCCAGCCGTACTCGCCATATCCATGACACGTCCGATCTTGAGAGGCAAGTCAGTCTGCAAATGTTGTCGTTTCCACCAATCCAGGACTGCTATCTGGTTTTTCGCACTAGCCTGTTCCAGTGCGACTTCGGTATATTCCAGAGGGATACCGGAAGATACCCACCAGTCGAGGGAGGCGACTTTGCCATTGCGCGAGGCACCGTCAACGGCTTCTGCGATAGAGCCCTGTTTAGGAGGATGTACCAACTCGGGATGTTGCTCGAAGCCATGTTTCCACCACGCAAGCACGGCTGTGCGACCCTGCCTGGACGCTGTGATAGGAATCAAGTCTTCTTTGAAGAGAGATAAAAAGATGGGTCGGTGTTGGGTGAGGAAGAATTCGAGTACGTTGACGTAGCCGAAACGAATGGCGATGGTGGCACCGAGTCTTGTGGGTGGGTTCGTGTCTGGATCGGATGCTCTGATGAGGGATATGGATCCAGTGAGCATGGCAAGATCGGTGGCACATGCGTTTTGCCATTCGAGTGGAACTGGGAGTGAGGTGGGTACTCCGAGTGCACGAGAGAGAGGCCAATTTCCTAGATGGTCTAGGATGTCTGCCAAAATCTCGATGGGGAGGTCTGGGGTACGTGATTGCGGCGAGGATGATTTGTCTTGTTCGATAAGTTCCGAAGGGACGAGACTGTCTGTGGATATGGATCGAAAGTGATAGGTGTGGATGTCATGATGGGCCAATCGAGAAGCCAGCTCCGGATCTGCGCCAGACGTGGGTAAATTGCGTGCTTTGAGGAAGAGAACGAGTTCTTGGTGAGTGAGCTTTGAGTAAGCGTTGAATACGATGTTCAGTGGTCTTTCATCGTTCTGAGACGACAATTCCATCAAAGAAAATTCTAAGTGTGGGGATTTGGAGAATGAGAAAACTCGTTGGCTTACTACCGCCATATGCAGGATAAAAAAAACTGGAGCAGTATCCTAATATTGTGCCAGTGGGAGTCAACCTCAAATTCGGACGACTATCTCTCACCGTGCGTACGTAATGCGACCACACCCTTTGTCGTGCTAGACATTCTCAAGCCGAGCACCCTGACATGTATAACAGTGAGCACCAACATAAGCTCAACGAATTTCGTCATTTCGCAGTTGGCGCGCATCCACCTAGACGCTCATATCGGGCTTAGCTTGCGTCACACTGTACGGCTTCCATTCATAACCCTTAAAATTCTGCTCTTCCTCGGCTCGCGTGTATGTGTTACGTCGCATTCGATTCTGGCTGCTTAACGCAAGCTTAACGTCCCTATCTTCTCTGCAGACCAGCGAGTTGAGCTCTGGCTGAGCTTGAGTTGTTATCGATTGCAGCGCGACGATTTCGAAAAGGGCAGCGATCGGATGGCCTTTTATCGATCTGCATGGTTTGGTCCTGGCCCGGGTCCTGGGACCATCACATCTACTCTCCTACCTGCGCGCACTAGCCCTGGGGTAGGCCGCCGGAACTCTTCATTGACACACGACCATCGACAATCTGTCAGTTGCATAGACAGCGCTGCGTTCCTGCTAAACCGCTACGAGCTTCCAAGTTCAAGTGCAGTGCAAACCATACAGTCGTGAGCGAGCACGCGTGGGGCACTCAACCATACGATCCACCAACCGACACGACAATCATCAGATCAGACGTTGTTGAATATTCGGCCTTGCTATTGTGTTACAAGGAATCGAATCGAATGGGATTTCGAGCGCCGCAAACGATCTTGCAAGAGAAATGGATTTCGCGGAAAACAACAGGGTATATAGAAACTACTTGTAACTATGCAGAGACTCTATGGAATGTTGTATGGAGCCCCCGACCCTTCTCCTCTTCATCAAAAGTTCGAAGACGCGATGATGGGTGCTAAGACGTCCAGATTTTCTCAGGACACGGCCTGACACTCGAACGGCCGCGTGAAACAGAGTGCAGCCATGAGCAACATGGGGAAAAGTTTGGCCGTGTCGCCGCACTAAAGAAAAGAAGGCAAAGAGAGTTGGCTGGCTTTCATAGGACAGACGTGGGAACTTTGCACTAGGGTAGGCACTACCGAGTCTTTGTAGAACCTTCCTGTCACGACTGTGCAAAGTAATAGACTCTGCTATGCCAGATCAACTTTGGGTCTTATTTCTCGGTGTAGATCGCGTACGTACTTCTAATATACTCTTTTTCGTTCTGCCCCATAATATACCAATAAATCAGTAACCACAGCGCCAACGACAGCTTTCACTTTGTTCGATGATTCAGTCCTTCGCCCCAATCCCCAACGCGGCCAGACCAGCTGCTCCAACGGCCGCAGCGTCATTGACGTGTTCGATGTATCGGAAAATGCATCCCCTCTTCTTCAACTCGCCCAATACGAGCTCCCTGTAGTTAGCGATGCCGACCAGGCTGCCCCCGAAACACAAGACGGCATCTCCAGCTTTCACTCCCCTGGGCTTCAGGGTGAGATCCTCTCCAGGACCGAGACACAGCATCGCGATCTGATCAGCGAGTTCTCCAGCGGTCTTCCTCAGGACCCTCAACGCAAACTGATCTCCCTCGTTGAACGCCGCCTCGAAGACCATCGGGCTAAGCTGCGAAAGCCGCTTCTCGCGCGGGACGAGGAGGTACGAAGGCACGTCAGGCGTCGTCGCAGCAGTTTCAGTCAACTCTGGGAGATGCACAGCGATCAAGAGTTCCGCCGCGTTTTCTTCCCCGGTTATTCCGAACTGAGCGAGGACTTTGGCTTTGAGACTGCTTTGAGGGATGGAAGTCATTCCGAGAGACTCGCATGCGAGGTCGTGCATCATCTCTATGATGGTTTCACGACCGACGTGGAAACCTCCACCCTCGTCACCGAGGATCCAGCCCAACCCGCCTGTGCGAGCGAGTTCGGTGTGCATTCCAGAGGTCTGTTGCGTGAAGGATACGACGCAGGATCCTGTTCCTGCGATGGCGGTCACGGCGTGGGATATATCTGTGTGCAATCCAAGGGGAGCAGCAAGGAGGTGGGTATCGTTGGCGACGATAAGTCGTGGGCCCATGGGGATGCCAAGAAGGGCACTCAGTGTGACAGCAGCGCTGTGTGCAGCGCCAGGAGAGTCGACGCCGGAAATGCCAAACCATGCAGAGGCGAAGAGATTATCATCCTTGGGTGGAAGAGGTACGGGTTCGGTGGAGGGAGGGGAGACGCATGTCTTGAGTGCGTCGGATATGGCAGCGCCGACCACATGTGCAAAGTCCGCAGAGGACATGTATGAAAAATTGGAGGGACCTCCGAGGGCACGCCCTACGATGCCACCTTTGCGATTGCAGATGACGACGGCGGCCTTCGATCCTCCACAATCCACACATAGGAAGAGAGACATGGTTGGGATGTTTGAGTTTATCAAAGTGGGTTGGACCTGTGATCCTTGCAATGTTAGATGATGATGGTAAGATGGTGGGACTTGGAGATCACCTATATGAGTTTTAGTCGAGTATCGTGAGTGCCACGCTGGCGAACTGCGGCCTTGGGTCGATCGAGCAGCACACAAGAGCAGCACCGAAGTGATGGACGCTTCGCAAAAAGGCCGGGCTCCGTGGGTGATGGTGATGATAAGATTAGATTAGATTAGGTTGCCACGGAGGATGCCCTTTGTCATTCAATTCTCATGCGTCACGGTCTGATCGAGTACTCGGTACAGCTGAGTGGTTGGTCGGACGCGTCCTGCTGGACCAATACATGGCGCGAAGGGACACGGAATCAAGGTTAATGTTGAAACATAGTAACTTACCTAGGCAAGGCAAGTTTCATTACTAATTGGAGAAGCCTGTGTAAGTACCCTCTGCAGAGTCAGGCACGCACACACACCTGCCAAACGTCCGGTAATCGGCGGGCACAGGGAAGTACCGACCCCCCAAGCGACCGCCATCACTGGCACATCAAACGACTCCAGAGCTTGTGAATTGTGTTCCATAGTTAAATACAAGTTCACCATTTGAGCCGGACGTTGATCCCTGCGGCGTGCCAGCCTTTGGATCCTCAACGTCCCCATCATGAGCGACAATGTCATTCTGACCTCTCCACACCCCTCCGTGCCTTTGTTCCGGAGGTCAATCTTCACACATCTCCTCTGGACGACCCCGGATTCCCCAGGTCTCGTTGGAGGCTTCCCCGCTCCTTCCCCAGCCTTCATTGATGCAGCCACCGGAACAACCATCTCACGTGGCGCCCTCCGTTCATACGCACTCCAGTTTGCACATTCCCTGCAAAACCTCCCAGCACCACTCACGCGTTCCAAGGATGCAAACCGTGCACCCACAATCCTTATTTTCTCCCCTAACAGCATCGTCTGGCCTATCATGTTGCACGGCACTGCTGCTGCTGGCTTCCGTGCTACGCTAGCCAACAGTGCGTATACCGCAAATGAGCTTCGACATCAATACGCCGATGCAGGCGCTCATCTCATCTTCGTCCACCCTACTCTCCTGAAGGTGGTCCAGGACATGCTCAAGTCATGTGGTTTCTCCGAGGCCGATATTCGTTCGAGGGTCGTCTTGGCTACTTCGCAGTGGTTGACCGGGGTTCCAGACCCCGAGTCGAGCGGACTGTCGAACCTGACGCAACTCGAAAGTTTGCTCGGCCGGGGAGAGCTTCTTGAAGAAGTCAGCTTCGATGGTGATCGATCAAACGAGACCGTGTACCTCTGTTACTCCTCCGGAACGACCGGAAAGCCAAAGGGCGTCGAGACGACCCACTACAATTTGACTTCCCTCATTGAAATTCTGAGGCCTGCTTGGCCCAGAACCACACCGTGCCTCACGCCCTCGTTACCCCCGGGTAGGGGAGGTCAACAACCAGACGTCTTCTTCGGATCATTGCCCTACTATCACATCTACGGGGCAATCAAACTCGTGCTCTTCCCTCTCTCCCTTTGCGCTCCGACTGTCGTTATAGCCGGATTTGATCCGGTGAAGTTTTGCGAGGCCGTAGACAGGTACAGGGCCACCATCGTGCTGGTCGTTCCCCCAATGTTGGTCGTATTTGCACGTCACGATGGTGAGCATTTGTCTCCTTATTTTTATGACGTCCATTCGTTTCCCTGGGATTTACATTTGATTACGATCCCTATGGGTTCTGTGCAACCTCCTTCACTCTGGATTCATTTAGTTTGTTTTGTTGGCTAATTCTTTTGTTGACAGCTCTCGAGAAGTTCAACATGACTTCGATTCGCATAATGTACTCGGGCGCTGCTCCCTTGGGTGCCGACCTCGTGGCAACAGTAAGAAAACGTCTCGAAAGAATCGGTGCCAACGTCGTCGTTGCGCAAGGTATGTGAACCTCCAGCCTATCGCGCATGCATCTTGACGCAATACCGTGACTCTAGCGTACGGCCTCACGGAGACCTCCCCAACAATGACGGTATTGCCTCTCGAATACGCCAACACACACATCGGTTCCGTAGGTCGTATCCTGCCTAACCTTGAGGTTCGACTGGTCCGCGAGGATGCAGGAGAGGTAAGATTGTGTGCGTTCTTCCCCGTGCATATAGCTAAATGATGGGTGTTCGTAGGTGATTACCGACATTCTGAATGCTGGTGAGATGTGGGTTAGAGGTCCCACCATCATGAAGGTGCGTATTCGTGTCGTTCGTATTGCCACACCACTTATACTGGGTCACGGTAGGGATACCTTAACAATCCTACTGCCACCACCGCGTCGATCACTCCTGAGGGATGGTTCAAGACCGGAGACATCGCCATCAGTGATGCAGAGGGATTCCTCACGATCATTGATAGACGCAAGGAACTCATCAAGTACAAGGTGAGTTGGCGCGCTGGGTTGGATCCAATATTTCGTGGTGCTTACCGTCACTCATCACAGGGTTTCCAAGGTTCGTAACATCGATATGCATATATGTGCGGCTCGGCTCACCAATTGCATCGGTCAGTACCTCCTGCCGAGCTAGAATCTCTCCTCCTCTCGCATCCAGACGTCGCCGACGCCGCTGTTGTTGGGGTAGATAGCAAGGAAGAAGCGACTGAACTACCAAGGTGCTGAATCCTCTTTCGTCCCTCGTTTTCACTCTTCTGAACTCGCGTTGCCGAATCGACAGAGCGTACATCGTGCCCGCCCGGCTCATCCCCGAACGGGAGTCTGCCTCATTCGCACTCAAGGTCCAGGAATGGGCTGCAAGTCGTGTTGCGGCTCACAAAAAGTTGCGTGGTGGTGTGATCGTCATTCCGCAGATTCCGAAGAGGTGAGAGGTGTTTGTGTTCATCCTGATTGCTCGTGATCTGACGGCCTGGTGGATTTAGCCCCTCTGGTAAGATTTTGCGTCGGGAACTTCGTGAAAGGGCCAAGGGTGAGGTTGGACATGGACAACTGATACCACGCGCGAAGCTATAAATCGCTGCGATACCAGTCATCGGTCAACAAATCGGAGTATACCCCGTTATACCACAATCGCTCAGCTTTTAGCTTGTACAAGCATTCCCTTCGGGCAGTTGATTACGATGTAAGTACATTTGAACACTACCATTAGGATCTACAGGAAAAGGGTACGGTGCACAACATTTGTACACAATCTTCGTTCGTTTGCACGACGTCAGTGGAGAGCTCATCGGCGAGAGCCGCCGATAGCGGCATGCGCACATGCAAGAAAGGAAAACGCCACGTGGGGTGGACGATCACTCGCGCCAGCTCCAGCTTAATATACCAGATATCATCTCGCGGACATAACTATGGATTTTCTTTTTTTCCTTCAGAGAGAGAGATTGCTCAGATATCGTCCTGGGGATTTTATGAGGGTAAACTTCCTTCTTCTATTCGTACGCCATATTATTTAATTTACAGTTTGCTTCGCATCTCTGGCACCAAGTCTTTGCCCTTGCCCACGGTGAGGAAGTCCTTCAGGTTAGTGAGTGCGCGGACCTCCATGTGGCGTTGAGAGTCTTGGTTTTCCGTACCCATGTGGGGTAGCAGACAGTTTTGAGGGAACGTGAGCAAACGGGGGTTAACCGCAGGCTCATCGGGGTATACGTCGAGTCCAACGGAGGAAAGCTGTACATCAGATCAGATTCAGTCCTCCACTCCAAAGAAAGAAAAACACCCACATGACCGTCTTCCAAAGCCCGAATCATCGCTTCCTCATCGATAACTTTCCCTCGTGCAGTGTTAACGATGATACTTCCTCTCTTCAACGTCCTGATCTCTTTCTCACCCACGAGATGCACCGTCTCCTCTCTCAAAGGAACGTGCACGCTCAAGACGTCGGATTGTTTCAACAATTCCTCCATGCTCTCCACGTACTCACACCACTCGGGGGCGTCGGCGACTTTGCGCCTGTTGTAGTAGATGACGCGCATAGGGAATGCGTGCACGAAGTGTGCGAGACGGAGACCGATACCACCGAGTCCGAGGATACCGATGGTACGTCCTGTGAGATCATGTGTGTCGCGAGCAGAAAGGGGACTTTTCCACGTTCCAGCGTAGAGGGAACGTTCGGCTTTGGAGAAATGACGAAGGCAGGAGATGACGAGGTAAAGAGCGGTAGTTGCCGTGGCATCGTCGACTGCACCTGGGGTGTTGGACACGCTGATACCTATCCCACAAAAAAAATCGGATCGATGAGAACAGGGTGAGGGCGTGTGTTTGTGAACGAGTGAAACACACCTTTTGCAGCACATTCTAGGACGTCGATCTGATCGTACCCAGCACCATTGTGGGCGATCCACTTGACGGTACCCATCCCAGCGAGAGCACCAATGACCTCTTTGTCGAAGATGCCGATACGGTCAGCAGAGGTGTTGTGACGGTAGATACCGACTGTGCCTTCGTATTTTCCTCCAGACTTGAGGCCTGCGAGGAAGTCGGCACGGTTGGTGTCGTCCATCAGCTGTTCGGATGGCAGGGTGTTAGAAGGTAGTTTTGAAACATGGATATGTATGGATACGCACCACAACGTCGGCGAGGCCATCGAAGAGTTGTTTAACCTCTTCGTGAGCCCAGATGATGTTTCCTAGCGAAAACGCGAGCGATCAGCTTCCCTCGATCATAACTCCTGGCACCCATATCTTTTCTCACCGCAGAGCATAATACGAGCCATCTTGAAGAACAAAAATCACAAACTCTCGACGAAAGAAAGAGATAGAACGGTGGATGTTATGTGTGAGTTGATAACTCACTTGCATTCGCCTTGAAAATCGATCGACATTTCACTGCTCGGCCTGTCCGGTACGGATAGGTCAGCAGGACGACGCGGGCGCCGGACGATCACCTTGGTGGTTCGGTCCGAACTTCCGATTCAGAAATGCGTCTTGATCTTCCTTCTTCCCGCATCGTGGGAAATTGAACGATTGCTTTCAACTTCAACTTGAATATTAATGCATGTAGAGGTTCAATTGGTATGAACAACCACGATGTGGAGGAGGGTATTGTCCCTTGCAGATCAAACTTACATCGCCGTAATATCAAGTCACCTACACTCTGGCACCAAGTCTTTTCCTGAGCCATGGAGCAAGAAGTCCCTCAAGTTGGTCAGCGCGCGGACCTCCATCTTCCTCTCCGTGTCCTGTGTGCGAGTCCCAATATGCGGCAACAAAATATTTTGCGGGAACTCGAGCAAACGAGGGTTTACTTGAGGTTCATCTGGGAATACGTCCAGTCCGACGGACGCCAACTAAGTAGATCGATGAATCCAGATCGACACGAGTAGAATGTTGATTAAATCACTCACATGTCCGTCTTCGAGAGCTCGGATGACAGCCTCCTCATCCAAAACTTTTCCCCTGGCAGTGTTCACGATAACACTCCCTCTCCTCATCTTCCTAATCTGCGTCTCCCCAACAAGATCCTTCGTATCCTCTCTCAAAGGCACATGAATACTCAACACATCCGAACGCTCACACAGCTCGTCCATGCTCCCCACATACTCACACCACTCCGGTGCCTCCGGATTCCGATGACGAGAATAGTACAAAACCCGCATCGGGAAGGCACGCACCAAATGCGCGAGTCGCAAACCGATACCCCCCAGCCCAAGAATACCGATCGTGTGTCCAGTCAAGTCATGCGTCAGCGCAGACGAGATGGGTGTCTTCCACGTCCCCGCACGAAGCGATCGTTCTCCCCATGAAAAATGACGAAAACAGGAAATGAGGAGATAAAAGGCTGTGGTGGCGGTTGCGTCGTCCACGGCGCCAGGCGTGTTTGAGACACGGATACCCCTGGCTTTGCAGGCGTGAACATCAACGAGATCGTATCCTGCACCGTTATGAGCGATCCATTTGATACTGGGAGGGAGACCTGCGATGAGATCTTTGTCATAGATGCCAATGCGTGCCGCAGATATGTTTCGTCGGTAGATTCCGACAGTCCCTTCGTAGGGTCCACCAGGTTGGAAGCGGGAGAAGAACTCGGCGCGATCGGGTGCATCGTCGACCTACCGAAATCCAGGTTATGAAAGGACGTACGATAACGGTTAGTGAGATGATGCCAACGCACGACTACTTCAGCCATTCCGCTGAAAAGCTCGTTTATTTCATCGTGGGCCCACCTGGGGTTGCCTGCATGGCATTAATAGTTTAATTGAGAGGGGGGCATTCAAAGAGCATCGTTCAAACGTACCACATATCATTATCTTTCGGAGCGATGACATGATGGGCAAGCGCAGCCAGTGTTACCGTACAGTGATACGGAAATATATGATTGTCCTTGTGATCTATCATGATGAGACTGGCATGCGCGTAACTTAGAATACTTGAAAAGTACGAAGTTTGGTACATATGTTGACAAGGCGAGATTGTAGAACTTTCGAGGGTATGATACAAGACTTGGTACAAATTAGAAAGACTGGAAAAAAGAAACACGTATGCAACAAACACTATCGACCTGGAGACTATCAAAACTCTGAAAATCTGGCAAACGCCATTCATCTACTCACTAGTAGCCTTTATGAGTTCCATCTCAAACACCTTCATCTCGAACGCGTGTTTGAACAGTGTGAATAATTTGCCAGGGACTGCGAAAACGATTTCTTCGAATACGCCACTGAATTTGGCCGGCTTCGTCTCCTCTTTACCTGCTTCTGTTCCCTCCTGACTCCCACAAACCAACAACTCGGCCCAAAGTTCGGCAACCATCTCGACCTTGTTCTGGCTGGAACCGCACCCGAACGCACCAAGCACGAGAGCGCGGTCGCCGCGCATTTCGAAGATACGCAAGGCGCGTGCCATTCGATCCCGCATCGTGGTTCGTATACCGTCCTCAAAGACATGAGCATCGGAGGAGGTGATGAGGTAATTTTGTCGAATAGCCGCAGCGTTCACAGGGACACTTGAAAGAACGTTGACGATATACGGTGCGATGGTCGAACCAGAACGTGCCGGGACCTGGTCTATGTCAATATCGTCATCGTCGTCTCTACGGAAGGCGACAACGCCAGGACTGTAGACCATTGAGTGGTCATGAAGACCTGCGCCGTCAACGTTCAGAAATTTGCGATGGGTACCATAGAATTCCTTTGCTTGTTCAGAGCGTAAGCTAGCTACAAGTGATGTAGAGCGTGCAATGTTTTCCTCTTGCTCGTCGCCTCCATGCAAGAACCCACCACCTGGTCGCTTAGCAGACGCAAAGGATAGGATACCCACGGAGGAAGTAGGGAATGCATTGGGTGACTGCCTCATGAATTGAGGGCTTTCGGCGATTAGATGTCTTGCCGCAGTCAAGGTACACTGAGCCGTGAATCGGATGTTACTGGAATTAGAGTTGGGTGAGGATGCCCTGAACCCACGCCAATTGGCTAGGTCAGGCGAACAATGTGGATAAAACGTGGTTCCCTGCTTGCTGATGACAATTTGCGGTGCGATGTTGTAGAAAATCTGCGCGACGGTCGACGACGGGTCTTCCATGGAGTTGACTATACCCATTGGCTTGGAATACTGGAAAGCAGATGGAGAAGCGCGAAGATGGGAGTTGGTGGTGATTGCCTGTACGACGTACTTGCCATCTCCAAGGACGATCCGTTGCGTATCGTGGGCAGTTTCAGCCCATACCGAACGTTTCTCGCGGTGAGCTGCAAATGCCAGTCGTCTTCGCTGACGATTGTGGTATTCTCGCTTATGCTGACGCTTTGAGCATGCTATCCTGATGGATGGCTGCTTGATTGCAGTCAAATGGTGTATTGGAGTGGTGGATCGTGCCCTACCTTGGGGCACTTTGCGAGTTGACTTGCGCGCCATAGAGAATGTTAGTTTGTGTGTAGTGTCGAGGATGTTGGTGGGGGTGATGATGGTGGTTGTGGTCATTGTTGTGCTGCGGTGGCAGTGTCGCCGTCTAAAGAAATATATTTGTTTTTGTTTGTTGCCACCGGAATATTCCACCACACACCTTGAATCACTACTACCATCAATCTTCGTGATACCTCAGGATACCTCCCATGCCTTTCTTCCAGAACTCATCGAATGTAAATGCCTCTCATGGCACCTTTAACGATGTCACGGGAGATCAGGCCTTAACCGATAACAGCAACCACAGCACCATCTCTAATTCGGGGAACACTACCACTACAAGCAGCTCAACCTCGACCACTGATTCGTCTGTTCATCACACCATGGGTGAGATCCCTCGGGTGCATCCTCATGTAATAGCCTGCCTCACCAGTGATCAGGGGCACCTGTCCCTCTGCTTCTGCCTGAACCTATGGAGGAGTGATCTCATTATTCCGCCCTGTGGGGCGGGGTAGTGGGGTGGAAATGTATTTTTTTTATGTAAGATCCTTTTCCGCTGTCACTTCGAACCTTATGTGGCAGTTCTCTGAATGCTTCCGTGGGGGACAGATTACTATGATGCATTGTACCTATTGTACCCGTGTACCTTGCGGAATGACAGCGAGCGACAGCGAATGTCTCTATTGGGATCAGCCTAATAAATCAACCGTCGAAAATACGCGAATCACTTGTCGGAGCGACAAAACGTCAAATCGTTTGGGCTTGACAACGTAAGCAGATCTCGCCATATGCCTATGTCCAAGGCTGTTCCCCGGAAGCCCTTAGTCTCCAGTAGCTGACCTAACAGGACCTAACCCTCTGTAATCGATTTCTCGCACATACAATACAAGGCTTGAGCGTGAACTGCGATATTAACGCCATCGTGCATTTTGAGACGACTTGTGTTCTGTCCGACTTCCACCAGATTCAGAAAATGCTCGCTCTTCGGCAAGGTGAGCAAGGACCTTGTGGCGCATTTCACTCATTGGCTGCGAGTCTTCGATTCGGAGCCATTATCGCGAGCTCAGCCCTGAGTGGGAAGGTCGTCATTGACTGTACCTTCGCGTTATTGGAGGCCACTCCTTTGCATTTTGAGATCACTTTTTGGAGAGCCTTCAACTTTCAAGACCATCTGCATTATGTACATCCACCGTGACCCTACCAGTGCTTTTAATCGACATACCTAAATGAACTCAGTTGTTCTTCGTGTTGCATGGAGCCGTCTTAGTGTGCGGTCGTCTATAGGACTGGACTTGATTTAAAACATCGTCTTTCTCCAGAAGACAAGCTTTATTCTCTGATCTTGGGCGATTTCACCCAACATTGGTCCAAGTCAACACCTTAGACTTGCAAGTTGTCCATGTTTGGTTTTCCCGTCATGAAGAGTGATTACACGTATCGATTGGTGCTGGAATTGTGGTTGACCTCACCATCCCGGACTGGCATATTTCGTGGAGGGTGGAGAGTCTGAGAATAGCACGGATGAGGCGCCAGCGCTCCCCATGGGCGGCCGTGTTCCAACGTGCTTCAGGTGAGCATTACGTCCACTTTCTCAACACGGCTGATACTCACGTATAGCATTTCCGTGTTTTCACACCCCGTCGACCGTATCCACTGTATGCTCTCCCATTGTGCGCATTGAGGACACCGCTTAAAAATTGCTCCCTACATCAGCTTCCATCAATAACTCGCGGTCACTAGAATTCGTGCGGGCATCACATGGCTGTCACATCCGGCTGCAAGTTGATGAGGATGGAGTTTCATCCCGGGGTTCGAGTGGCTCTGGAGTCCCAGGAACTCATCATACCGACTGTGGGGTAACGACACGAATGGTCACATGGTGCCAGCGAACAAAGTTGAACGTTGGACGTTGGACGTTCAATGTTAAACCCCGCGAATGTCAGCGGGAAGCCCACTCCATCTCACGTGCCCATCCGCCTCGGTGGGGAAGTCATGACTTTCCCTTGCTGGGCGGCGTCCGATGCAACAAACCCGCAATGGCAGCGTTCATACATATGCCATATTCAGGGGAAACACTGTCAGTTTATTCTGACGCCTATCATAGACCAAGAACGTGTCAAATGCGCCGGTTCGAAGACTTGGCATCCCGTTCAGCCGACTCGCAGTCACGAGTGACAGCTGGTTACGAACACCCTGGTCTGAGGGACCGTTACTTATAGTTCAGGAGTTCCAGGTTATGGGGTTGTGGTCCCAAATCCCCCCTCTTGTTTCATCATGTCGACGAACCACGAGAAGGCACAGGAGTTCTACGAGGAGGATGCCGGCGTTGCCAGTCTAGGCGGTGACCATGGAATCCTGGAACCAGAAGCACGACGAGCTGCTGAAAGGCAGCTAGTTCGGAAACTTGATTTTCGACTGCTGCCCACAGTTGTGGTCATCTTCTTGATGAACTACATTGATGTGCGTTGCCAATTTGCTGCAACGTTTCGACTTTGGCTGAGTTAGATTTACTTTATAGCGAGTTGCGATCACAGCTGCCCGGCTGAAAGGTCTGCAAACGGACTTGGGCTTATCCGGTATGTTCCCACTTGTTTCCGAGATCAGACAGCTCACAACGACATAGATGTCCAGTACTATACTGTAGTAGCAATCTTATATGCGTCTTATTGTCCTGCTCAGATTCCCTCTAATATGGTAAGTGCTCTCGCGTCTTTCGCTCCTACAATGTCTGAGACAAATTAAGGCTTTAAACTATGTCTCGAGGTTCGTGAGATCCAATTGGACCTCAATCCTGAGTGTGGCTTAACAGGTTCTTGCAGACCCACATTTTACATTGGCACCTGTGTCGTTCTCTGGGGTTTGGCAAGTGCCCTTACCGGAATCACACACAACTTTGCCGGGATCATGGCTTGTCGTGTTTTCATTGGGTTGCCTGAGGCAAGTCTAGGGAATTCAGGAGGACGAATCCAGCTAATGTCATTTGTGACTTCAGGCTGCATTCTACCCTGGTTCTATCTATCTTTTGTCGAGGTGGTATACAAGAAAGGTTGGTTTTTCTCGTGCGAGGTTCCAAGGATTATAATAGATCGTTCTCACCACAGGAATTGGCCTTCCGATCCGCTATTCTCTACTCCGGATTGCTTGTCTCGAATGCTTTTGGAAGTGTGAGCCTCTCTGTATTTCGTCCTGTGCATGCTTCAACTTCTGACGCCTCAATCTCATCCAGCTATGGGCTGCAGGTATTCTTGGAACCATGAACGGGGCCATGGGCATCGCGGCATGGAGATGGTGGGTTTGTTGGTTACTTCGACCTCAAATGTGCCGCTTACACCCCGGTTTGATTAAGGCTTTTCTATATCGAGGGAGCTATCACTATAGTCATTGGTTTCCTGGCCATGTATGTCCCATTGGTTATTGTCATCTTTCTTTGTTTTACTGATGCACCATAGGTGGCTGCTCCCTGACTATGTGCGTTTGGAGGTTCTATGCTTACCATGTTCCTGACTTGAAATTCTCGGTAGCCTCACAACACCAAGTGGCTATCCCCCGCGGAGAGACACTTGGCGCAAGTCCGTCTGGCGGAAGATGCTGGAGAAGCCGATTCAGATTCCGGGAATGCCTCGTGTGTCCCAGTTCATCTGTCTCCAACCTTCCTGTTCCAATTATGTCTACAGGGTTTTCGAAGGACTCAAATTGGCCCTCAAAGATCCCAAGGTTCCCGTTTTCATGCTCATGTGTTGCTCTCAACTGCTGGGCCTCAGTTTCGTCAACTTCTTCCCAACGTACGTGTGAACGAGCGAGATCCGCCGAAGCTTGAGTAACAATAATATCCTTTAGGCTTACTGCGACCCTCGGCTACTCCACGACAAACACCCTTCTGATGGCAGCGTAAGTCTTTTCCCCCCTTTCGCTTTTCCTCGCCTTCTAACTGCATTGTCATTAGCCCACCGTGGATCTTTACAGCCATCGCGACCATTATTAACGCGCGTCATGCAGGTAATTTCACAATTATCATCTCCACAGCCTTCGCTGAAGTGTTCGGAACTTTAGATGCCACCGGCGAGCGGTTCTTCCACCAGACTGCCTGGTGGTGGGTAGTCATTTTGGGATACATCATATCCCTCTCGACGATGACGACCGCGGGCCGGTACTTTTCGATGTTCCTCATGACATCTGGGTACTGTGGTAAGTGTGGCATTATCCATATCCCTTGTTCCCTCCAACTTAAAACGCTGCCAGGTTTCACACTTACATTAGTGTGGGTCTCCAATGCCATTCCTCGGCCTCCAGCCAAACGCTCCGCAGCGATTGGCTTGGTAAACGGTTTTGGAAACCTTGGCAATTTGTACGTCGTCATCATTAAGACAACCGACTGATTCTGACCACGGTGTGATGCTCAAAGGATCGGGTCATTCATTTGGCAATCCAACTGGGGCCCCCAGTATCACCAGTCCATGATCATTGCTCTATGTGCTCTCGTCTTCGCGAGCTCCCTCAGTTTTGGTAAGGGTCATATCTCACTCCACGAAAGAAAGTGCGCTCAGTGGATACGTGATAACAGTTGTCCGATTTTTGCTCGTTCGGGAGAACAAACGCATGGATAAAGCGGAGATGGATCTCATGCATGGACCTGAACGCGAGCGGATTGAAGAAGCTGCAAAATTGGAGGGCATTACTTTTGATGAAGCGGTGAAGCGGAGAATGGGTTTCCGTTATTTGTACTAGTTAATTCCAGTAATGCTGGGCGTATTGTTCGAATATTCATATACCATGATCACAGCAAAGTTTTGTGCAGCATCATTGTCCCCACTGATCGTCTGCATGTATGGAGACCATACGTAATACGTTTGGGCGCCTGACAGTGGCCGCGCTATTCACGGTCCAACTATCATAGAATTGCCCTGCCTCCACGAGCACGAGTGGCATGAGAAGCCACTTTGTAGCTGGCAGGACTGATCAGTGGGTCGGTACGCCGCACGGAGTAACGAATATCCTAGCCCAGCATTATAATAACAATATCGACTGTCATATTGTTTATTAGGTCGGCTACTGGAGACTAACTTTTACCCCGCATTTTACCCCAGACCAGTGGCGGGCCAGCGCTGAGTTTGACCATTGTTTTGTTTCAACACACCAAAAATTTTGCGTGTGGCACCTCTGAAGGCCTAAGTCCTAATCCACTGGCAGACCGACTCGGAGGGATGTGGTCTCACTTGGTACCCGGGCCTTCTCTTCCGAGCCTTTCCGAAAGCGCGGAAACCGCAAGAAGCACTTTCTGATACTGCACGGAACGGAAGGCACAGACTACCAAATCTGTTCCCAGCCCCGCAAGATCTGACAGCTCCCCACCAACAGATCTGCCGATACGCCGCATCTATCATCATAAAGCATCGCTTGCCACACATCCACGTGCACCGTGATTGTCCGCGGCCTCATTGAATTGTTCAGGTCATGTGCGTGTCCACAAACCCTTCATTAAAGTTCGTGACGCTCATCCCAATGTGCTACATGTCGTCCACCACAAGCGCTGACAACGTTGCCGTGACAGCCACCGACTACATACCAAAGCATACCAATCATTCTTTCTTTCAAACTCAATGGGGGATGATGCATGATGGCAACCTAAGCTCCGTTTCAGGCTGCAATTGTTTTTGGTCTTGTGATGGCCAGTGCCAAGATCCAAACGGAGAGACGGAGGTTCCGTGCACGTCGGCCCCACTGACATGGACAACCGAAGGAACCCCACCGCTTACAACGACGTACGTTCACAATTTCATGACAGGGTGATCTCGCAGGCTCACCCCCAACTCAAATCATCGTGCTGCTGCCGACCATTATTTCTGTTATTATAGTGAATGAGCATGTCAATACGATCATCCACCGTGACATTTCCTGAAAGTGGGGTACGTCTTATGTCAGTGCCTCAACGCGAAACTACTCAGGCATTACATACTGCATAGGCACCACGCGAGACGCGACCCCCAGAATGTGTCTGGGGTACGGTTGCTTCCATATGCACCAATCCGAAAGCGCGTTATGGGCCTGGAGTGCCTGAAGCGTTGAACGTTGTGGAGTATAGATCAATCCCTGGATATCATTTGATTGGATCTATAGATCAACCATTATTTCCGCCAAGCTTGACCCCGTGTTCCATGACCGGCTCGATAACGTCTGGGGGGTTACGACTGGTGCAAGGTATTTAAAGCCTCTCGAGCATTTAGCGAGGTGAGGCCTCTATCTCTTCGCCGTACCCCACATCATAATAACCGCGATGTCGGTCGACGAGAAGAAGTCAGAATCCTTCACGGAGCAGGCAGTAGTCCAGCCAGATGCGGATGATTTTGTGCTGCTGAGAGAGGAGAACCGCAAGGCAGCGGAACGGAGTCTTGTCCGCAAACTCGACCTCAGGCTGATGCCTACCGTCGTCGTCATATACGTGATGAATTATATCGACGTAAGTGCTTGCCATCGTGCTACGCCATCGCTGATGCACGTATCCTCGTATTTAGCGTGTCGCTATCACTGCTGCTAGACTAAAGGGTTTAGAAACGGATCTCCATTTAATAGGTAATCCGATACGAAGTCGATGAAGCCAACGCTGACACTATTTCAGACGTTCAATACGCAACAACTATCGCTGTATTATATGCCTCATACTGTCCTGCGCAAATCCCTTCTAATATGGTGCGTACCCTGATGCTCTTCATATTCTCGCGCACTTAAACTTGCCGTAGATCTTGGGCTACATCTCAAGGTCAGTATCATTCATAGATGTTCATGACAGGGGCTGAACGCTCATGCATTCCGGGTGTGAAGGCCGTCTTTTTACATCGGGGCCTGCGTCGTGGCCTGGGGTTTGACCAGTGCACTGACTGGGGTTCGTCACGCGCTTCTTGAAGCCCCTTTTCATTCACTAATGTTCACTACAGGTTACCAAAGATTTTGGTGGTATCATGGCTTGTCGTATTTTCATCGGACTTCCTGAGGTAATGCATCTCAGTCGTCCATTCCAATTTTTGACTTAGCTTTCTTCGCAATAGGCGGCCTTCTATCCTGGATGCATGTATTTGTTGTCAAGATGGTACACGAGAAGGGTGAGTTTGAATCCCTCGTTCGCTTTCATTCCTCTCATGTTTGGATCTTCACAGGAATTGGCACTGCGTTCAGCCGTCTTCTATGTCGGACTGTTGATCTCTAACGCATTTGGAAGTGTGCGTGCACTGTCTCCCTGAGAGTATTCCCAACTCTTATTTGTTATCAGCTCATAGCGGCTGGCATTCTTGGAACCATGCAAGGAAAACTAGGAATTGCGGCATGGAGATGGTATGTAATGAGTTAATGCCCATATTACTTGGCTCATCCATCGACTTACAGGTTGTTCTATATTGAGGTGCATCCTGGCCCTCCGAGCTTCCGTCGGATAGCTGACAAACTATGCTTTAGGGAGGCATCACGATGTTCTTTGGACTGCTGACCATGTGCGTAATTCACTCCCAGATTCTGGGGAGTATTTCGGAACTCAATTTTCCTCTCATGACTGTCCAGGTTTCTTCTCCCGGACTATGTAAGTGTCGATCTTTAGGAGGCGTGATCGTGGATATTTATTGAACGGTTGATGCGATCGTTAGCCACACAACACTCGGTGGTTATCTCCTGCGGAACGCCGCTTAGCACAAGTCAGGCTTGCAGAAGATACAGGAGAAGCAGATCAAGATTCTGCCGATGCTACGTGAGTCCTTGGGAACCTGGGAAGCATCCTTGCTGATTCATCGATCTGCCGCAATGATGTAACTTTGCGTTCCAAAATCTTTGACCACCTACAGCATCTGGGATGGCTTCAACCTCGCAATTCGTGACCCCAAAGTTTGGGTTTTCATGTTTATGGGCTGTTCTCAGCTGTTGGGTTTGAGTTACATCAACTTCTTCCCCACGTAAGTTCTTCACTTATGCATTGTGCCGAGGTTCATGAGACGAATTTCGTAGTTTGACCGCAACCCTTGGGTACAACACGACGGTTACTCTCCTGATGGCTGCGTGAGTACCTCAATGGTCATGGTGGCCCTTCCTGGTTTAATGCCTCCTGATACAGTCCGCCGTGGGTATTTGCGTCAATAATGTGCGTGATCAACGCCTGGCATTGCGGTGAGTAATTCGAATGTGAGGCTGAGCGTGCATTGAAACGCTACACAGACAAAACCGGAGAACGCTTCTTCCATATTGCGGGCTGGTGGTGGGCAGTGGTTCTTGGGTATATCATTGCCCTGTCCACCATGTCGACTGGGGGAAGGTATTTCTCGTTGTTCCTTATGACGACTGGGTACTGTGGTGCGTAAGGCATTTGCAACTTTTCTGTGTGTTCTCATTGTGTTCTCTAGGTTTTGCGTTGACATTGACCTGGGTTTCGAATGCGATACCCCGTCCACCTGCGAAGAGAGCCGTGGCGATGGGCTTGGTTAACGGATTCGGCAACCTCGGCAACTTGTGCGTTATCATTTTATAGGGTACAATATTTCTCATCGTCTCCTGCAGGATGGGGTCCTACGTCTGGAAAGCAACCTGGGGTCCGGAATATCACCCGTCCATGATCATCGCAATCGGTGCTATGGTGATCGCAACTATCCTGGGTTTCGGTGCGTTTAAGCTCAGCGCTCGTTCTTCTGTGTCAACACTCGCTAATTCTGTTTCAGTCATGCGTCAAATGTTGATTCGCGAGAACAAGCAGATGGACCTCAAGGACAAGGAGCTCATGGAAGGTTCCGAGGGCGAGCGTATCAAGGAGGCGGCAAGGCTGGAAGGTATCACCTTGGAGGAAGCGATGTATCGTCGCAAGGGATTCCGTTACATGTACTAACCATTTTATCGTCCCCCTTCTTTGGGTGCCTCTTGTAAAACATCAACGTATTCACGCTTCTGGTCATGCCAAATCGATTTGTAAAATGCCATTGTTCATCTTCCACGATGAGATACAGTCATTTGATGGCGTGGTGGGACGCTCCGCCACTGGGTGTGCAGCTGGGCGGCAAGTCGATCAAAGAATAGGTCCGGCAATCTTCGCATTCACCAAGACTCTGGATAGTACTGCAATGATGTGCTCAGCCCGGGGAAGGCTGGCCTAGTGGCTTCCTCGGGACCACTGCAGTCACGGTGCAACTCCAACTCTGAGTATGAAATCAATTCGCGTTTTCCCCTTGTTGCTCATGGTTGCAAGTAGTTAATGCAACTGTTCGGTGTCAGGCCACAGTGGTTAGTGCGTTCCCCGAGAAAACTGTGACCGTGTTAGCACCTTCAAGTTCGAATTCTGATCAAGGTGGAAATGGTCGGTGGTTCCGTACGCGCTATTTCTGCCGATGCTCATGCCACCCGTACATGGCTGCGATTGCAGGAACAGGATGCCGCATCACTGGCATGTTGTTTCCTAGACAACTCACAGAACTCTCTCGGAAAGGTGGGTGATGATTTACCATGTGGAACGTGAAATCATTATATATAATATACACATGACTCGCGCCGACAAGTTGCCTGATGTCCCGGGAGGAGTCAAAGGACTGGTTAGGAAAGCGAGTTCAAGGCAGGAGTCTATCTTGCGTCAGTAGCCCTGCACTGCTATTTCGTCTCTTAAGGGAGAGCAAGGCAAGCGAAATCGCACTGGACAATCTATCCTTGCACCGAAAGTTACATCTCTGGTACTGATCATGCCTAGGCACTAACCCAGTCCCATCGAAGTTAGCAGCCTATGGTGGTCCTCTAGGGAAGACGCGCTGGGGAATACAAAGAAGAAATCTGAGATGGAGATCGCTGGGCAAGTCGCATCACAAAAATTGTAAAATTTAAATATACTTATACATGGGTAAGTATTGTCGTACAAGGACTGGAATCTAGGTGTCGTGTAGGCTACCCAAGGTCCAGTATATATGACAAAAGCTAGGAACTCAAACCTTCAAATATAACAATATAATGCCTGTAATGTCCTCTCAGACACCGGTCTACTGATACGAAATTGCTCGCTGCTTAATCACGCGACTATGAGTATATA
Organism: Chalciporus piperatus; assembly: GCA_038093975.1. Classification (NCBI taxonomy): domain Eukaryota; kingdom Fungi; phylum Basidiomycota; class Agaricomycetes; order Boletales; family Boletaceae; genus Chalciporus; species Chalciporus piperatus. The sequence continues at coordinate 54,813 of JBBPTG010000161.1, forward strand.
TCATCATACACAACCATGTATTGCATTGTAATCAGTTACAGGGGCAGACGAGTGATACACGATGGGATATCTAATGGTGGGAACATGCAGTTCAGTGGAATCCGTTCGGGTAGTACACCACGGATATACTCATTGCGTCAGAGTGTGGTTTTTCAAGGCGTCAGTGGCGAAGTTGAAGAAAAAATCAGTACTCACCATCATCCTTGGTATTGGGCGCATGCGTGCCGTGTTATCCCCCATCTCCATCCCGACACACGGGTCCGAAAACCCAATGGCGAGGCCCCTGTGCGAGAGGTGAGTACAAATACCTGTAAATTAACCCAAAAGCCCTATATTCGCAATCAGTAGAGGGGAGAGAAAGGTCAGTAAGTAGCGAGGTCGTGCAGCCTCGCGCGTTGAGGCACGTGGAGGGTCTAGGGATGAGGATGAGGACTTGAGAGACGTTGAGGGCGATTGGAGGTGCCACAACGTCGACGATAGCAATGGATTTGATGGGGGAGGAATGAGCAGCGCACGGTGTGAGTCAAAACGGCTCGAAACGGGGCCGCTAGCTGGATATGAGGCAAGTCAGCACTGGTGGTACAAACGAGCGATGGAAGACATACCTGAGTCATCCAATACACCTCCCAAGCTTACAAGGCAACCTACCGACCACGTCAACCCGCCCCATCATCGAGGTAACTCAGAACAAAGTCTAGAAGATGCGAACACAAGCCAATTGACCTACCAGGTCATACAGTTGCATTGAGACTGAATCGGGCGAGTTGAATGCGCCGGATATGTTGTGTATTGACAAGAGATGGTGTGGGAGCGATGCTCAGGTATTATATGCGAGCATGAAAGTGCTGGAGTCGATCGAGGATGAGTGCGTGCAACTTCGACAGCGCAACGGGCCATGACTTGCCATATCAACGAAGAGGGTTGTGCTAAACGAACCTGATTGAGTCGTGATTGAGACGGTATGGATGGCAGTGCATACTTACATACTGTAGCAATGGTAGTGATCTCGCGTTTGGTAAGGTGATCTCGGAACCAAAACTGGGTATGATAACTAAGCGTTGTGAGGTCAGCGAGGCACTCCCCTGTCATAATTTGTTGCTGATACATGACCTGAGGACGATCTCATGGCTCGAGTACATATGCTCAATATATGCGTCTGTTCTTCAAGTTGCGGGTGTCGTCTGTTAAATCATCTTGATTACCTTGTCAGCATCACACAGAGATAGTAACACACACCACTGTGGGTCGATCTACCACAGGGATTCGTTCTTTGTTGGGGCTGCGGACACGCTGTTTGTGGAGGGTGATGGTAAGGGATGGAGCCTTGTTGAGCGAGAGAGGACAATATTAGGTGGACTTCTTATCGTGGGAAAAATCGCTGGACCCTACTCGGCCACTATCGCAATAACCTAATAGGTCGGCAGAGCAAAGTACACTGCGAGGTGCTTCAGACATAAAGAACAAACATATGCAGCGGGAGGGGAAATCATGAAATAGCTGAGGACAACATTTATGGCAAGTTACGGTAGTGTGCACTTTAATTTGGATTGCACACAATATATGGTAATATACGTGGCTATTGTCTATGGGACAGTTCACACTCGATGAAAATATTTGGGACAGCAGATCGAACGGATGACCGAGTTCCCTCCGATGACATGTATTGTCCTATTTTGGTCAGCCGGCGGTGAGATACCGTGTTTGGGCATGTTATGATTCTGCTATTTTTGTGATCGGT